>PVLD010000829.1:0-88604 GCA_004027595.1 Dinomys branickii
TGTCGAGAGGATCAACTGACTAAATTTGCATGTCTGTATATGGGTCCATACATCTACAATTCGAAGATATCAATGGATAAAGCAACATCTACTGTTGAGACCATATCACCTTGTCTATAGATTAGTTGTGATTGTACTATTTTCTATGATAATGGGTGTCTGTTTGTCAATATGTCTTTGTACTTTTATGTTTCTAAAATTAAAAAAAAAAAAAAGTAAAACTTACACAATAATTATCTCATTGTACTTCAGGTTAGATGTGAATAAAAAGTGATGCTCATGAAAGTAATACTACCTGTTCTGATGATCACAAAGGTAGAGTCATCTTTTTAAAATAGACAATTAGCTATTATTCATGTAAACTATCTGGAAAGTTGTTAAAATGAACCTGTGGTTTTTTACAGAGTCCAGAGTCACATGTATTGAAGTCCAACAGCACCCTCAATTTTGCATGGATTTTGTGCACTTTTTCAGGAACTTTAAAAAAAGAGATTCAAATTCTCTAATACTCAAATGATTAGGAGCCACATCCTATATTGTAACAATTTTTTACTCTAACATTATGAATTAATAAGATATTCACATATTTGTTGTTATATCTGAGCCATGATATTAGGAAACAGTACTGGACATGGAACTAGAGATGGAGTATGCTGGGAAAAAATGATGTGCTTGATGTTAAAGGCATGATGACACATTCCAACCCAGGGCTTGCTATCCTTGTTAAAGCACCCAAATTCAGTGGAGCAGTTACCTTTTACTGCTGAGTTAACTTTGTTTTTGAAGTGGATGTGGGTGGAAGGACTATTTTCTTTCTCAAATTCTCAATTGTGAACAGAAACAAGTTTACATGGATGCAAGGAAATATAAACCTCAGGCTAAATAACTTTTCTCTCTTCACTTTCAAGTCAATTTTAAGCACTTATGTTCTAAGCATTCATAAGCAGCTCCCAACTTTTAGTATGAATGTACTTGCCACTGGGCTGCTGGGACAGAATACACCTTGGATAATGTTCTGTTTCCATGACATTGGATGTCAAAACCAATATTTACTTAGCTATGTGAGAGAGAGCAATATAATGAATTCAGAACAGAAAGGAAGAAAATAAACTGTATTTTCAGACTACATGATCTTTTACACAGAAAATCTTAAAATTCAGCAAAAAAACCCAAGCATTGTGTTTAATTGCCAATAAACAAATTAGTAAAATTGCAAGATATAAAAATGATTGAAGGCAGGGAGTGGTGATGCACGCTTGCAATCCCAACACTTGGGAGGCTTAAGCGGGAGGAACACTGTGAGTTTTAGGCCAGCCTGTGCTACCTAGTGAATTTAAGGCCAGTCTGAACTGCATAGCAAAATCTCTGTCTCAAAAAGAAAAAAAAAAAACAAAAAAAACCCTGATTTTAGAAATCAGCAAAATACACATTATGGAGGAATATCTAAAAAATAAATTTTAAAATCCTATTTGCAGGAGTTTAAAATAAATATAATATTTAGTAATAAATTTAAGGAAGGAGGTAGAAAATCTATACACCAAAACCTACAAAACTCTTATGAAAGAAATAAAAGATAGTAGTCTGAGTTTATGAGGAAGAATATTGACAAAATGTCTGTGATAGTTAACTGTGATAGTTTCCTGTGTCAGTCTGAGTAAAAAGTGCACAACTGTAGGGGGTCAGCGTCGTTCTGGGCGTGGCTGAAGGATTTACTGAAGAGAGAAGACTTGGTAGACTGGCTGCCTGACGGGAATAAAAGGGAACACAAGCCAAGGCTGCTTCCGTTTCTTGGGAGGAGCTCTGGTCTTCGCCGTCCCCTCGGACTTCATCTCCCACCTTCTAGTAAAGACCCTTTAGCCTCCTGATGTGGCCTTGCAGGGGTCTCCACGCTGAGCTCCAGCCCATCCTCTTCAACTGATCCTTCGCTTCTCCAGCACGCGGTCTCTTCCACACCTGGCTCTGCAGGTGCTCACTGTACACCTACCTTGTAAAGCCCTATACTACACCTGGCATTAAATTTGTGTTCCTAGTGAGCACTGACTGATGTCCAGCAAAAGCTACCCACAGATCCAGTGTACGCCCTATTGAAGTTCTCATGCCATTTTTATAGAAAGAGGAAAATGAGTAGGCAAACTGATGTCTGTATAGAACTATCAGAGGTCTAGAGTGAACCAAAAAAATGAAATAAAAGAAGCTGGAGGCATTATTCTGATTTCAAAATGCTGTCTACTAAGTTATGATATTCTGTTTATCTGATGATAAACTTTTAAATTGGTTGAGTCTTATATCACATTGTTTCAGCAATGTTTTTCCCCTTATCAAAGCATTCTTCTCCTCTCTATGTAATTCTATAATCTCTGAATAAAACTAAAACAGAAATGGAAAACCTAGTAAAAGTTTTTAATCTACTAAAATAAAAACATATTTAAGATGATGAAATGCTAGTTATTTTTCCTAGAAAACTTAGCTTATCATTCAATCAGCCTGATTTCACTTGATTAGGAAGCGATCTTTGAAAACAAAACTAAGCTGTTGAACATTAAAACTCACCTTCTGATAAGTGTATTTTTTAAGAAATTTCAGTAAAGTAGTGGACACAAGTAAATTAAGGAAGAAAGGAAGGAAGGAAGGAAGGAAGGAAGGAAGGAAGGAAGGGAGGGAGGGAGGAAAACAAAAGGAATAATTTGTTTCAGTCTGAATGCTACACAAATTACAAACCAGGCTTGGCTAGAGATACTCTCTTAGTTCTTAAAGGAAATCAATACACATTAGGAAAAATAAAAAGTGGCGTTGCTTTTTTTCAAACAAAAAATGAATCCAAATCTTCTGTGTAGAAGCTTCGAAGTGATGCAATCCCAGAATGACTTTTGATAGCTGCAGACACAAAGGCAAAAAACACACAAAGCACCAAGAAAGTTGGCAGAAGTTAATGATGTCCCCACTCGAAAGGAATGGAAAAGGAACATTTCCATTTTGCCTGCATTTCTGGAGGAGTTCAATTTGATTATTTTTCCTCCTCCAAAAGCTGACATATCTATTTTGAAGTTTTTATTATTTTCTATGAAAGAAACACATTTCTGTGAACAAAATGAGGCACAAACATAACTTTCCTGAGAAACATATTGTGAAATTCTTGAATGATGTTTCCTTTCAATTTCAGAGAATTTCAAGAGTAAATTACTTTTAGTTGCATATAGTAGATGAAATTAGAAAGGCATTTACATCAATAGAACACGTATTTGTTTACATTTTCAAGCACATGCTAGGCAAGACCATATCCAATAGTACTTATGGTCCTTGTCACCTTATGGGCTGGCTGTTATGGCCATTGTCACCCATGGTGAATCAAGTAAAAGTGTCTTCTTGGAAACCTCAGAAGAATACACAAATTAAGCAATTTTCAAAACTCTGGACACTTAACAACAAAAGAAAAGATTTTTCCTACCACTACGTGTTTGGCATTGCAGGCTGATAGGAAGCAAGAAAAGCGCAGTCGTGTATGAATAATGTGCTTATGAATTTCCAGTCAGTTCTCACTGCGGCTTTTTGTTCTTTTCATCAATTTAGTTCACTTTGGGGGGATTCAGTCAGTTCCTTGTCAATATTTCTGGACCCTTGTAGTTGCTCTCTCTTCTGCCTCATTTCACAAATCTGCCTCTGTATCCCTATACTCTCAGATTTTTGTAAAGTCTGAAAAAGCTGCTCTGCCTGTGTGAGCTGCAGAATGCATATGTAGAGAAATTAACATCCTCCTACCCAGTCCCTGACTAGAGACAGCATATAAATATCCTAGTTCTATCATTCCTCAGTTCATGTAATTTGATCGTATGCATTCTCTACTATTTTTAAAATTTCTCTAAAAGATCAATCTCCAGTTACAGTAGTGGTTGACTAAAACCACAGTTTCTTTGAATCACTTTTTCATTTATGTATGAGTATTTCTTTCACAGTTCAAATGATTTCAGTTTGCTTTCTGTCTGAGAATCTATTTCCAGGAATACCTAAACAAACGCATCCCAAGTCTAAACAACTCAGGATTTATTTATTGAAAGCCTACCATGTATCTTTCACTAAGCTAGGTTCTAGAAGAAGGGATGACCACACAAATGTAGTGCATTCAAAGAGGAAATAAGGAACAATTACAAATGCAGAACAATTGGAAACCTGATGTTGAAGACAGTGTAGGGTCCATTTAGCGAAAGCATCCATTATCGGCCCCCTATCAATTTTTTAATGGAATCATGTCAGGCCATTGCTGCCTGATTTTTTTTCAAGGTAAGCTGAAAAATCTTGAAATGTGACTATCTTAAATTAACTTGAAAAGATTTCTCTTTCATACAGTTTTCTCTAGGAAAAGAAATTTTTGTCTGTGATGTGATTTCATGTCAAGGTGTGCTCATCAACATTTGGTCACTGTAGCCAAATCTCTGAGAAAAACAATTTCAAGGAGGAAAGATTTATGTTGTGTCACTGCTTCAGCAGTTTCGGTCCATGGTTGGCTGACTACAGAGCCGAAATATCATGGTAGAAAGTTTCTTAATCGGGGAGGTCTGGAAGCACAGTGAAAGGAAAGGAGTCAGAGAGGAGGGATGAGGTGAAGAGAACGCGCAAAACGATGCTCTCCTCAGCAAATCCCCGTGTCCTGTCTCCACCTCCTCCCAATGATGCCGTCAAGTTAAGACTTCATTAGTGTATTAGCACACCATGCAGTCAGAGCTCCCGTGAACCAACCCTCTTTGGAAATGACCACAGATATAATCAGAAATAACCACATAGCCGGAACACTGTTCCTGGATGTGTCTGTGAGGATGCTGCTAGATGACACTAGCATTTGAATCCATGTATTTCATAAAGCTGATGGCCTTCCTCAATGAAAGGGGACATCAATCTGTTAAGGGCATATATGTAACCAAACAAGAAAAAGAACAGGGTGTGGTGGTGTACACCTATAATCACAGCACTTGGGAGGCTGAGGCAGGGCGATCATTGAGAGCTCAAGATCAGCCTGGGCTACAAAGTGAGTTCAAGGCCAGCCTGAACTGCATAGCGAGACCCTGTCTCAAAAAGACAAAATAAAGCAAATCAAAGAGAAATTTATTTTTTACTTTTTTGCTTTTGGCTGCCTGCTTGAACTGAGCCTTTGGCATACCCTTGGACTAGAATCTGCACTGTTAGCTGCCCTCATTCTCCAGCCTTTGGATGAGGGACAGAATTGTATTACCAGATTCCCTGAGTCTCCAGCTATAGAGAAACCATGGGACTAAGCCTCCATAATTATGTAAGCCAGTTCATGATAACGAATGTCATCCCCTGACTCTCAAATTCTACTTGAGTTGCTGGCAAATTTGTATATCTGCTCATTGGATCTACTTTTACACTTTATATTCGTTCATATATCTTGTTAGGTACTGAATACACAAAGGGTTTTGAAATAGTAACAGTTTCTGACTCTGAAGTAAAACCTGTCTTGATATGCTCAGTTCAGCACACATCCTCACTGTACTAAACTTTTGTGATATGTGGGGTCTGGAAATCTCCCCATAGGTAAGAAGTATGGGACTTGATAAGTGACCAAGAAATCAAAAGGGAGGAAAGCAAAAGAGACTGACATTCCTTATGCATATATGTGTACAGTCTTCCAAAAACATGCATACACAATGCAGGAAAAGAAAAACTTATATAGCTATTTTAATACACGCCAGATATTGACCTGCAGTAAAGTGAACTGCTTTGTCCACATGCACATTAATATTTTCATGAGATCTCTAGAAATAATTTAGCATTAAAATATTTATACAAGTTTTCTTTAATGATATATGTACCTTGGAAAGGCATATTCTTAACCCAACTCACTTCTCTGCTTAATTCTAGACACCATGCAGCCATGTGGTGAAGAACTTCCCTCCTTTATGCCATTCTGCCATATTTGTTCTCCTTTCCAGCCTGCTAACGCTGGACTACACCCACTGAAACTATGGGGCTAAATAAACCTCTTCTACTTTATTCTGAAGATGTCAGGCACTTTGCGCCAACAAGAGCAAAGTTAAATGACACAGTTTCTATTATCTGATTTTACCAAAAGCACCTATTAAAAAGATCATTATTTTTCCCACACTGACTTAGAATGTTGTGATTGCAAACAAGAGCATATATTGTGTCACTGATCTTTTTCTATTTGTGCACATACCTTGTCTTACTGGTATAACAAATCTTCATATCTGTTCATGCACATTTTGTACAGTTTTTATTCTTCTACTTCATTAATCTTTTTGCTTGTACTTGGCCTTTTGCATTTTCACATAAGATTGTCTTATCAATTTCAACTGAGGTGTTCCTATAATTTTGGTGTGAATGTATTAATATTGTGGATTATTTTGGGAGATGACTGAGTTGTATTTACTAACAATTTTTTTAATCTGTGAGTATGACATCCATATTGCAAACAAGTTATCGGTTGTTCTTTGATTTTTCTTGGTGATATTTGTCAGAGTGAATGTATAAACATTTCAGAGAATTTGCTCCTATGTTTTCCCTTTGCTACTACTATAAATTATATGACTTTCAAATTTTTATATTCAATGGTCTATTGTTAGTATGTGTTGTTAGATTTGTGTTTATATATACTGACTATTGAGCCCAGATCCTTAAACAGACTAGACAAGTACTCTAATACTCAGCCCTCTTAAAGTTTAAGACATAGTGCAACTAACCCTTTCAGTATGGCCTTCAACTTGACACCCTCCTACCTCAGCCTCCAGAAGAGTATTGTCAGTGCATACGAAAAGCAATTAATTTATACAATTACCTCATTTCCACATGCATTACTATATGTCCTTGGATTTCTAATAGTGTAGCAGGAAATTATTTGGATTTTTCCTAGTGCAAAATTGTATTATATGTGAGTTTTTCCTTCATTTTTGAATTTTGTATCTGTTTAAGATATTATCTTATTGTACTAAGAATATCAATAAAACATTGAATATAAGTCGTGATAGTTGTCATCTTTATCTTGCTGTCTATCTCACTTGAAAGGTTTTCAATATTTCATTATAAACAATGGTGTTCTTTCTAAATTGTTTTTATGTGTCCTCTTTGCTTTTTTAAAATTCTTCTATTTTTGCTTGACAGTGATGATAACTCTAGTTTATTCCAACTGTGTTTTATTGATTTCTTTTAGGTGTTATAAAAGAAAGGTATGGAAACTTCATCCGACATTCTCTATTGTTTTATCATCATCTTCCCTGTTCAGGTTTAAGATCAATGCCCACGCTATCCATATGCTTGTGTTTTCTTAGCCTCACTCTGGTCTGACTCCTGTTTTGACCTTACCTCTGTCATGACGTTTCCTTGTTCCACATTCCTTCTCTTTCTCTACTGTGCTATCTACCGCAGTTTGTCCTCTTTCTCTTCTTTTCCTCTTGGAATCGCCTCTTGGTTCCCTTTGCTTTCTTTTGGAAAAATGGCTTCACACTTTTCCACCTACTTTTTCCTCCAGTTTTGGACCTTTCAGACCCACTATGATATCCTTTCGGTGGCCTGGAAAAGGGTGAACAATTTCTAAACTATTTACCTTTTGCTTTTATTCCCTCAGAGTGCACTCCTCTGGGGCTTTTGAATAGCTAGTATATGGCCATGTCAGAAATTCTATTTCACATCCTTAAATTACTCTAAAGTAAAAGCTTAACTCTTCTGAAAAACAATTCTGAATAATTTTCCTGAAATGTCCAGGCTCTGCTGTAAGAGGTCAGGCATTACTGTTTTTTCATAATCAGCCCTGTTTATCTTTGCCTTAACTTTCACCCTTTTCAAATCATCTCACCCCAATATGTAGATGGCTAAGGAGTTACTCTTATGTTACAATTTTCAAACACTAGAAAAAGAGGATGAGATTCTTCCTCTGCATTTCAGATAAGTCTCAGCTCATCTGGATAGGTAGTGGGAATGGCTGCGGAAGAAATGATTGTATTCTAATAAATTATGTTGGCAATAGCAGGCTTTCAATAGCTTTATGTAACCATAAATAGATTTTTGAGGCCATACACAAATACAGAAAAGGAAATTGAAGAATCATTCTATATAAATCAAGAGATCTTTCACTTAGAAGAACACACTGATTTAGCATACACAGCTATGAAAGGCTAAAGGTGATTTTGTGATTTTCTTTGCTTGCTTCCGTTTGATTGGTTTTAGCTTTTGGTAACATTTCTGGAAAATGCAACTGATATTTCTTGAGCTCAGGCTTCATGTTTTGGGGATAGGAGAAGGAAAAAGATAGAAGTCTAATGTTCCTGAATAATGACATTTTGCCGTGTAGTACAGTTTCATTACCAACTAGGAATGAGTGTGGTCCCAGGTAATAGGAAAATATAGAAAAGCTTCAGGTTGTTGCTCTGGCTAATGCATTTTTTGGTAGTAACCTTTAATAGAAAAGGACTTGCTACAAACTTTTACAAGCTGCAAGGTTTAATGCGTATCATGTATGAATACATCTTACAATTTGCCATATCCCTAGAGGTAGAAAGAAAAAGCAATAAGTCTGACTGTATCTCACATCACTGGCACAGCATTCTACAGAGCTGTGTTGAAATGTTTCACCAACAGAGCCCTTTATTTTATCATTATGTGAAGATAATAATATTTTCTGTCAAAAATAACTAAGGTTCTGCACATTAAATGAGTTGTAATGAGATTTTTTCTACATTTACTTGCAAAAAAAACTGCAAAAAGAATAACTGTAATTTTCATTTCAGCACCGATTCCCAACAAAGTAAGGAAGTGATGGTTGATCTTAATTCATATGACTGAACAATCGTCATGTAGACAGTCTTGACCTTCTTTCATTTTCTTTTTTTCCTTTCCTTTTCTTTTTTCTGTGTGTTGATGATTAAACTTAGGGCTTTATTCATTCTGGGTTCTCTTCTAAACTACATCTGCTGTCTTTTGACCTCTTCTGACTGTGTGAGTTACTTTGACCCAGAATTACTTGTTTCTCTTCTATTTTCTACGAGTTATAGAAATTTCTTTCTGCCTATTGTTCTGCCTGGTGCAACTCTCTCAATTTTTCTATCTCCTCATTTATACAGGATTCCACACTCACTACATTTATTATTCATAGGATTTTTGTTGTTTCTGTTGTTGTTTTCTCAGTTTATGCCAAGAATGACAGACCTAGGCTGCCACTGTAACCTGAATGCTGAGCATCTACATTTTCTACCTTTAAGAGTCAGAGTTTTTACCAGGGTAGCTGTCTTGTCTCTGACAGGTCAGTGTTCTGCATGCCCTGGTGACAAGTAGAAGATCTTAAACCACTTTCAAGGGGATACACTGAATCAGAAGCACCATGAATATAAATGGCAGTAGTTCTCAGACAGGAATGGGACATGTACATTTTCCCGCCTTGGCATTTTTGTGTACACTTTTTCTTCTACCTTGAATTATTCTCGCCTTAAGTCTTACTCACCTTTTAAAGTCAATCACATATGCCCCCACCTTTGTCCTATTTTAAAGCATCTACTTAGACCTGTGGATGGGAGTGGATAAAAAAAATGGACAAATGTTTGTTTCTAGAAGGCCAGGAATAAACACCAACCCAAGGACTATGTCTTTAAGGGAATTATGTGGAAGTGTGAACACAAAGTACAGGAGAACATGTCACTCTTTTCCTATAATTTGTGAATGTCCACCTTACATTCAGTCTGTTCACTGTAGCCACTTATCCATAATGTAATATGTTTATATGTTAGGGACATTAGAGTCAACTTTAAAACTGGAGGAGTCATAATGGCTACACAGTAGAACTTAATATAAAAAGGGGAAGGCTGAGAAGGTTTTGGGGACCTTCCTGGAGTTACAGAATTGATAATGAAAACTCAGATATCTAGAATGTCATGCTAGTATATTTATATAGTTGCCTTGGTTCTCTCTGATGGGTAGCACACACAAATTTCCAAAATCTTAAGGTTTCCTGCCCTTCAGAATGCACTTTCAGCAGTGTGAGAAACAGGGTATTCAACAGCAGTAGGGACAGAGATAACTTTAGAGAACTACGCTGTAGTAAGAAAGCCCATGCTGCACTGAGGACCTAAATACTCTATACTGACCAATGCTCTAATCCTCAGGACAAATTAGTGACAGCAATGAGGTGAAAGGACCATTTTCATGTCCCATTTTCCCTCTTTACCCTAGAAATAATTATGACAATAAGTATTCAGCAATTACTCCTTCACAGGAAGTGCAAGGAGATGTAAAATTTCCAGAAACAGAGAGGTGGAATTTACATAACTAGCGAGACTATTGTCTGATGAATATCATAAATAAGTAACAAAGAGGAGGTGGCTGAAATATAGATACTTATTGTTTTTTAATTATAAAGGCCAGAGTTCAAAATAAAGTTGTCAGCAGGTCCAAGCTCAGACAACTCTAGGGAGAATTTCCTTTACCTCCTCTCACAGCTGGTATTTTCCCTCAATGCTTGGGTCTTGGGTTTGTAGATGATCATTTCTACTCATACATCTGCTTTAACTGGGTGTGTCTTCACATTTTATTTCCCTGTGGGCATATTTATAAAAACAACTGTCATACTGGGTTGGAGTTTACTCGGCTTATCTCATATTAACTTAATAACCTCTGTTAAAAAGTTCAGTTTCCAAACACAGCCATGTAACTACCTGACAACTCCATGTGAGACACAATGCAATCTGTAACCCTAGTTTGAGGACATAAAGCTATCAAATGTAAGACCATCACTCTAATCCAATCTATCTCACTTGAACAGGTGCTTGAAAGCTGTAACATTTGAAGTGGTCATTGTTACTTTTAGTAAGCAACACTAGAATTCTAGAAGGGAATATGAGAAAATTGATCGGTCAACACATCTCATGTTTCCCAGGTATCCTTGGCCTTAATTTCTTTTCACATTTCTTATGTTTTATAACCTAAAAGCAGATATAAAACTCTACCTTCCCATGTTTCTCTCTCTGAATAGTGTCCTAGGACCTTCTAAAGAATTTTAAATCTCTTGAAGTAAGTAAAAATTAAAATGAGACCATTCCACTAGTCCATTGCCTTGATCAGTAACTGGGGATTACTTCTCTCATATTCCTGAGGTGAACAAAGCTCTTTTCTACCTCCATACTGGTAGACTTCCTCTTTGGTATGCTTTGGAGTTTTGTGAAAAAAAGACTTCAAACACCTTATGCTTAAGGCCCTGTAAATATTATAGGGGCAAATCCTTAAAAAGAAAGTGCCCCCCTAAAAGCAGAGATCAGCAAATATAAAGAAAAAAAGAAATAAATGTTTAATATAAATATATAAACTTCACTTTGGATCCACCTATTAACTCTGACCATGGGACAATTTTTCCTACAATGCAGATGAACAAAATCAGTGCCCATAAATTGTAATAAGAAAGTCGTAGAGAATGAATGACAACCTAGGCCTCTCTATGTTTGGAAGCCTTACTTCTCTTTCCCCTAGGGTCGCAGTTTTAGGTTGTGTTCAGTAGCATCCTAGTAGCCCATGAGCCACATCAGGGAGGTGGCGACAGGAAGGAGAACCTAAGTGGACATGGCTTCATCGGGTCTGTCCTTTTTCACCCTGAGAAGTTCTGCGTTTACATGTTGGCTACCTACAAAAGCAAGAAATAACGTTTCCATTGCTTATAAGACAGCTCTTCAACGTTTTTTACCAATTTATGCCCATTTACCTAAGTAGTTTACCATCTGTCCACCATCATTAGAGATAATTTATATCCTTCTAGGGGCTGTATTAGCATTATGTAAGGAATAAACAAGATTTAATATTAAAGTGCCAAAGCTAAATCTGACTTACATATATTTGAAATGTTGAGATGCTCAAACTCATATAGTAAATACGCTCCCCCACATTTATCTGCACAGGCTTTCATTAGTGGGAAAAAGTGATGCCACTACCACACCACTGCCTGGCATTTGAGTGTCAGCAGGAGAGTGTGTACACGTGCAGAACATGTCCCTTTTACTCCTACAGATCAGGGCTGAAAATCTACCCATACCTGCTATGTAGAACCTAGGCTCACAGAAGGAAGCAATTCCTCTCCCACTATTCTCAGTGACCATTCTAGCCAGGTTTAATATCAGCAAAAATTGTAGCTCCAAACCCATACTCTTCTAGTCCCTGGTTATTAATTCATAAAATTTGATATTCTTGGATGACAAATATCTACTTGAGAACATTTCCGTGTTAGTCAGATTTGTATCATTATAAAAGAATACTTGCGGCTGGGGATATAGCTCAGTAGAATAAGCGCCTGCCTAGCAAGCGCAGGGTCCTGAGTTTGATCCCCAGTACCACAAAACAAAACAAAACAAAACAAAACAAAAAAACAAACGAACAAAAAAAACACACAATACCTGAGATAATTAACTTACACCGAGAAAATGTGTATTTAGGCTTATAATTTCTGAGTTTCCGGTCTATGATCTGGGCCTCTGGCAAAGCAACATATCACAGTGGAAGCACATAGCTAAGGAAAACCTGCTCAGCTTATGCCCACGAAGTGCAAGGGAATGAGCCTCACAGTTTTCTTCAGAAATTGGCCCAGTGTCCTCCAGACCTATAGCTCAGGTTTCACCACCTCCCCAAAGGGCTCCCCAGGAACCAAATTTGAAACACCTCAGCCTTTTGGGAAATTTGTGATCCAAGCTACAGCAACTTCCATTTCATTGCAATTTTTCATGGAAATTAAAAGATTTCCTGTAAGAAACTGAGTCATCTAACTAGAGGGAAAAAACTGGTCAAATTGACCACTAGTAGAGAAAACATTTCTCAGATGTTGCTGAAGGCTCAAATCCGAGAATGATAAATTGTGGCATTGTATACACAAGTCTCATCTCTCTTTATTTGCTTCTGAAATGAACTGTGCCTCAGCTGAGTAGCAGCCCTGGCAGTTTCTGTATATATTCTCATGAATTATTTTTGGCTTGTGTTCACACCAAGATTGGTAGAATCCCTCTTCTTTTTTCTTTTTTTTCTTCCCACCCCATCTAAAATTAGACATTTTTATTTATATATTTACAAAATAAAACCCAAAGACAATAAATTTTAAGGCAGCTTCGCTTCTTTATTCACTCTGGAAATATTAAAGCACAGAAAGTTTAACATGTTGACCAGTGTTATACAACCAGTAGCATAACAGCCTAGATTCAAACTCAGTCTGACTCACAAGGTTCTCTTTCTTCATATGAATTTTTATCTGTATAAGAAAGAAGCAGTAAGTAGTCTCCACAGAATGTCACTGGAGTTTTGGCAGACAATTTAAATAGTCACCTCAAGTGATATGAAATATGTGCTTTTGACTTCTCTCTGTTTCTAGTTGCTAACATAAAGTATAAAAATCACACAACAAGCACTTAATTGTTTATGTAAAGTACTTATTTACTATATATCTTTTCGTTTTTTCAAGAATCACTTTTTCATCTAAGTATCCTTTCAGCCCTGGGGATGCAGACAGGAATGGCCAGCACAAATCTCAGTGCCTAGGGAGAAAGCAGAGGCAAAAAAGAAGTCCCCATTTCACTGTCAGCAGTGTACCCCTGAGGCTTTTTGACCTGAAAGAGCATGGCTTTTCCTCACTTTCCATTGTAAAATACACTCTGATACAGGGTCTGCTCCAAAGTGGGTTATGCTAGCACTCAGGGGGATTTTAATCATTGGATAATTTTGTGACAGAGGGCAACATAGGAACCACACCTCAATTATTTGTAAAATAATTGTAATGATACCTACCTTATAATTCGGTAATAAAGATGAAATGAAATGTTATATCATATAAGGAAATGTTTGAACAGTATCTGACAAATAAATTCTGGACACAATTTTGATCATTATGGAAAATATTTCCATTGCTAATAGTAATTTCTCAATAATTATTATGCTGAAGTTAATAGACTCACATATTAAATGATACATTATTTAAGGTTTCTATGTTATTTCTTGCATATAATTTGTACAACCATACACAGTATACATATGGACATCCTCTCTAGCCCTATTACAGGGTACTTAATCTCTTCCATGAAGTCATTTCATATATACACTTGTTGAGTTAAAAACTACATGGTGAATAATGTTTTTTAATCACTGCAAAGAAGAGACTGTTTATCAGATATTCACAAGAAATTCTGACTGTAAAAGATAAACAGCTTGCCAGGCCATTCCTTAGAGAAGGAAAGTGTGCCACTTTTCACATTTTCATACAAAAAGAGCTTAATACAATAAAACTAAAGAAGAAATTTAATGATACTCTTTGTCCTTACTATAAAAACAGACATTAGAAACAGCATCGACTTCCACATCCTCTCTAATGTAATTTTAAGTGAAGTAAGTGGACACACATGTTTAACCACCACATTTTTTCTCTTGTGTGAGAAAACAAATGATAAGGACCACAATGGACACTAGATACCAGGAAGTAGGAAGAAAATGTTCAAATGGGAAGGGGAACAAAGAAGGGAGGGAGAAAGAAAAGAAGGGAAAATAAAAATAAAGATACATGATAAAATAGAAACAAAGATTTTGTGAATGGGAAAGAGAAGAAAGGTTGAAGGGAGGAAAGAGGAATGAGGGAAAATAAAAGAATTAAGATGTATCACATATAGGTATAAATTCCCTATGGCAAATGTAGTCATTGTGTATATCAAAACTCTACCAAGAAAAGGTATTCTTACAATGCTGCAATCTGGACAGGAATATAGTGAACAAAACAGCAGCAGCGTGTTTATACGTGAGCCACTTGAAATTGCTCAGAGATAGGCGACAAATAAGTCACTATTTTCTACTGACATGAACACATCAGATTTCCTAATCAATCAACATAGATTTGGCGATTTACCTAGTTCATGCACTGACATGAGGAAAAACAAGTAGATGCGTTCAATTTAAGATTTTAACAGATTAAATCATTCTGTGTCCAGTAAGTGCGTCCTGAGCAGAATTTTCTTTGAAGAGAGGTAGTCCCCACGAGGAACATGATCATCATGTACTAGAAACCTGTCTAAAAATTGCAATTTATACATAATGTATATAATATATGAAGGGGTCCAAGAGATGGAGGGTGAGAAAGGGGAGGGGAAGGAATTAAAATTTTAAAATGAATTAAGGAGTGTCATTCACATGTATCAACTCCCCAGAATGAATAGCATCGTATGACGATTAACAAAGGAGTGGTAGATCCATGTTCTAGTAAGAAAGGTTGTTTAATCATTACAGTTGTGAATGTGTCACGGTCAAAATTCAGATGTTGTCATTCTGATAGCATTATGAGGTGGAGTCTCCAGGAGGTGACTGAGTCATAGAATTCTGCCTTTATGAAAGTGAGTAGATAGCCCACTGAAAGGGATTCTCATGCCCTGTGACTCTTCCATGGGAAATACGACATCGTGCCTTTCCAGGACATGCAGCATCCCGTCTCAGAAATGGACAGCAGCCATTACCAGATGAAAGCTGGTGCTTTCATCTCGGACTTCCAGAATCTAGAGAAATACATCTATGTTTTTTATTAATGCCTGGTGTTTGTTAGGGCAGCACTAATTAAAGTATCCATCATCTTAGAGGAGGAAATTGGTGGAATAATCAGTGCATACTTTGGAACAAGTCTTGAATGACCACTTCATTTATTAAGCATACATGAAAAGAAAGGCTAACTAATACATCTTTTATACCAGCCATCATAATAAATTGACATCCTATTATGACATTTTATGTGACAAGATTAAACTAAACCTTTAAGACTGCTATCTTTAATTAAAGAGAAACCTTGCATAAAGCAATTGTAAGAATGAAAACAGCCCTCTGAGGAAAAGACGCTTGTACATAACACTTTGCTCAGAGCCTTCTGAACCAAGGAGGCTCTGTATGCTTCTGTACATATTTTCACTATCTGAGATAATTAATTCACTTCTAGGTGAACTGTTGTGTACATACTATATAGAAGGCAAAGAAGAAAATGATGTCAGTGTCTACCAAACAATGGCTCAGACTTCCTGAGTATATGACTTATGAAAATCAATGCATTTACAGTTTTTGAACAACATACACTTTTATAGAGTCATGGTAGGAAAGCAGAATTAACTGTAAACCTTGTTGCAACATTTCCCTGTATTAATAAACAATTTTTCTCATTATGTTAAGCACATACTTTTCAAAATACGATTTTGAGGATATTGCATCCTTTGCTTCTTTGTGAACGTATTAGCCACATTTAAAAACAGACTCACATGTTTACCTTTAAAGAGTTCATTCTTTCTCCTACAGTTGGTGTATGTTCTTGCTCCAGTAATTCTGATTTTTGTTTGAGAGTGTATAGTGGAAAATACTTCAATCTGGAAGTACAGGAACCTGACTTTTCTTTCCAGTTCATCTGCTTCTGCTGTCTACCTTTGGTTCTCTTTATTCCTATCTTTAGTGTTCCCAAGTGAATTTCTACAGATTTGCTTAGCTCAGTCTAGCTGCTATGTTTTAATACCCTGCAACGTAAAATGGCATAAAGAGAGCCGAAGAAAAGGGCCAATATGTGGGTTTTCATTTGCAATGCATAGAGGAAGAGAACTACTTATTATTGACCAAAATGGCTCTTAATTGTCCACAGTGACGACCATGAAGGATTGCTCAACTTTTTTCTCATATCAGTGTGGAAATATATACCTATGTGAATTCAAAACGATGTTACTAAGGAGTTACTTTGGAGTTATGCCATATTTCAAATGCGAAAAACTGCACTTTATGTTTTTGTGCTCAGAACATTATCAAAATGACAACGGACAGAGCAGTCCCCACAATATGCATGCACTGAGGTCAGTACTTAGACACTGGTTCTCTGTTTTCAAGATTAAATCCTTGGAGTATTATTTTGTACATAATTTCAGTCTTTTAAGTCAATCAGAAAGCAAATAACTATACTATTCTCAGACGTTCAGGAAATGTTTACTCTTATTTTTCCTCAAAAGAACTATTTTATAAACTATAATAAATAATATTTGTAGGTTTTATCCCCCTCTCCAGCATAGCTTGCAGAAGTGTTAAAGTTCTACAAGGAACCTTGACTGTTTAATGAGTTATGTGCCTGTTACTCTCATGGATCACCCTGAACTTCTGGTTTCCATCCAACAGAAACATCCAAAAGAAGCATAGTGGGAAGCTCACATTTCAAAACTGATGATGAAAGCTTCCAGGACATAATGCATATCAGCTATGGAGAGATGCTCTCTGAGTTCTCTTCAGAAAACCTGCTTCAATAGGGAGCATAGTTGAAAGGAAGATTCCAGCGGTGAGAGCTTTGGATTCATAGCATCTTTCTCGGTTAGAAGCCTCTCCTCTGGGCTCTTCTCTACCAGTAATTGAATATAATAGGCTACAGAGGTAGCTCATTTATTCCTGACGTAACATCATTCACAACACTGGCCCAGCAAATCTTTCACATTTGTGGGACTGGCACAGAACTTTGTTTAGATATGAGCCTCTTCCGCTGCAATCATTCTTTCACCTCCACTTTCCAAGAGGTAAGAACAGCATCACAGAGAGGAGGTTCAACCTCCTAATGCTTGCTCCCGTCCCTCTTATCATTCACGGGGTCACCTAAATATTCTCTCACTGCTTAGTGATCAGGATGTGAATAAATGTCTTGCATATCTAATTGTATTTTGGCACCTACCATTTGAAGGGCACAACCCAATGTAGGAACAATGGCAGCAATGGTTCTATTGAAGAGAAATTTTCAAAAGTATTATATGCCCATTTATAAAGTTAAAATACATACCAAAACATAGCATTTGTCTTCCCTGTGAAGGGCATTATATGTTAAGATCTTCACTTACTTGCACATTCATTCATGAATTCAATCAATGAACAGTTACTTTATACACATCAGACACCAGAGATAAAATGCTATCCCAAAAGGTCGTGGTATCAGTCATTGTAGAGCTGATAGTCTAATGTAGCAAGTCTTAAATATTATTTTGTTCATAATCTCCTGGTGATGTGATACATGCAGTATGTGCTGACCCCAGAAAAATGTCAAATGTGTATAAGAGAATTCTGCCTAAATACTGAAGCCTTCATGGACATAGTATTTCTAGCTCGGATTTCTACATATTTCTTGAATCCATCAACTTACATGATATGCCTGTTCCACTAAGCAGACTTCTTCAGTCTTCTTCCATACTCTAATTCCTACTGTTTGGTAACTTCGGTGAGCCGTGGTTTCTTAATCCAGCTCTTCCTCTATATTCCTTATTTCGGAGACTAGCATGCAGTCTGAAATATAATCTGCCTTTCTTGAATCATAATTTGTACTCTCTGATTTCTCTTCATGACTAATACAATATCATCCCTCAAAAGCATAAATTCTGCAGCATCCCAACCTCTGCCTCTCATGTCTGTTTCATTGTGTCATATCCCTATGCCTCATACTGGCTCCTGAAGCACAGATTTAAGAATGATATTTCAATCATTTTCCTTTGCACCCATGTCCTGGGAACAAGGGGCATGATGTCTACATAGCAAAATCATTTGGAAGTCAACTGCCTCATACTTCCCCTGCATGGACTCCATGCCTCAGAAGGACTTCAGTATTTGCTGGTCATTGAAAACAATGCTCTTTTTCTTGTTCAATATATTTTCTCACCTAAAATAGGCAACCATTTCCTTTTCTGTTGATCCTTGCCCAGAAGTTAAGTTCTAAATCAAATGCCCACTTCTCCGTGATACAAGGAAAGGAAGTAGAACCATTACAATGGAAACTGTTAAGTGGAAATGGAAAGTAAATAATTAACATAAAGGTATTTTGAGGGTAGAAGTAGCAGTATTTGTTTTCTCATTTTAAACACAAAGATAATATTATATATTAATAAATATTACCATTGTTTAGCAATTAGATTGTATCCAATTCCACAGAATATGTTCTATATACATTAATATTTTTGAATAAGTAGCCTGATGATATAGTATCCAGTATTATCCTAGTTTATACATGAGAAAATGGATGTTCAAGATGTTAGATTATTATTCATGGTCTCTATAGCTTTTAGGGTAAAAATATTTGAATGAAATTTTATTGAAACTACATTATGGTTTTAGACAGCTAAATTTGTGAGAGAAATAAACCAAAAGAATTTCCTTTCTGAGATGTTAAATTTTAAACATTTAAATGATGTCTAGCAATACATATCCATCAGTTAGTTGTAAAGGTAGGAGTGAAACTTAAGACCAAAATAATTCATACATTGACTGAGGAGTCATTTCCCTGAAGGTGAGAGGTAAAGTCCTATGACTGGGTACATCACCAAATGGGCAAACAATAGAGGAAAAAGATGAGGTCAACAGCTAATATTCTATAAAAAATCTTCCATGGATGATAATAAAGAAAAAATGGAGAGAGAAGCCAGAAAATCTTCAGGAGTATACTGGGGTTAAAAGTATCAAGTTGTTTAAAATGAAAAATCATATCATAACCCACAGTTAGGAAATTTTGGCCATTCCTAAATAAACTTTTCATGGTGCCACAGCTGAAGCAGAAGCAAGATATGGAGAAGTCCTGTTATCGGTCATCACTGCATTTGGCTTCAACCAAAGAGAGAGTTGGAACATAGCTGAAATGTTGACTGGAAAAACTTCACTGCATGTCATTTAGTACTACACTATCCTCTTGGAACTGTGTTTCCCATCCTGAGATGACATTTCAGGTAGTATAAGCCATCCATATCCTCGCAACTACCGTTATGCTCACTGAGTAAAACAGTACATGCTTTTTGGACATGATGGCCCTTTTCCAGTTGAATTGCATAGGCTTGAAGATGTCACCACTTAGTGTCCAAATGACTGTTATTCTGAAAATATTGGCCTCGCACTATAATTTAGTTATTTCAGTTCTTGAGGGTTTATGTCACTATGGTGACTGTACATTACACTAGACTGAAGATTTTTGGCATAGTGAAAATGTGATGTTATCTGAAGACCATCAACTAGGATGCCCCTCAGAATATCACACATGGACACATGTAGGCCCGACACATGTTAATCTCCATCACTACACATAATATATAAACTAGGCACTCAAAATTGTTTCATGAATGTATTTATGAATGAATGAATGAATGAATCAGAAGATAAATGAATAATTAATTTAGTGAAAAATAAAAATATTTGTGACGACAAAATATAAACAAAAATTATATTAAATGTTTCAAAGCTATATAATTAGTATATAGGCCAAAAAGGAAACACAAAATGAGATTTTATAAATCTGAAACCTCTGTAGTGAAACATGTTACTTCATAAAGTTTAAGTGTTTGGGTAAAGTTTCAGTGACTGGCAGGAATATAGAGCACTGTAGACTTCTATAAGTAGACTATTGATCTAGACAAGAGATTAGGTATAAAATTTAACGTTAAACATGTTCAAAATAATTTTTCACTGGATTAAAATGGAAACTATTTGGATTGGTACATTTGTTGTCTTTGGATGATAGTTTTTAAACTTCTCGTTTATAACATCTATTTTATAAGTAAAAGAAAAAGTGATTTGCTTAGTTCACAGATTTGAAATCTGAAAGTCCAAGATCAGGTTGCCCTGTTTCTTTGTTCTCTGGTGACGACCTTCTTGATTACATTGCATTAGGGCAGGAGAGCTTCTGAGAAGAATTACAGGGCAAGACAGCCAGAGAATAAGAACCAGTTTTCTTCTTTTCTATCAGGAACTAACGGGGATCTCAGGAGCCTATTGAGAACGACGTTAACCTCTTTGCGTACAGTATCCTCAGCAACCCCCTGCTGCCTCCTCCTCTTCAATTTCTCCTCACCTCTCCCTGGGGTGCACCTTTCTAATACATGAAAGTTTGAGGCAGAGACACAAACAAAACTCAAAGGACAGCAATAAGAAACTCTACATTTCAGTTGCCTGAAACAAAGGTTTATTTCTCACTCACAGCTCCTGTCCTTTTAGCACCCTGCTCTCGTGGCTTTTAATAAACAGCTCCAGGCTAATGGACTCTCTGTCATCTGGTACATTGTCCATGGCAGGTGGAAAAACACTTGCAAATCATCCAGCCGCCCTCTTAGGCTTTCACCTAGAGGGGCTGTGTGTTGCCTTCTGTGCAACTATTTTTCTTTAAAGCAAAGGTTACCTGATGAGGCTGAAGAGAATGCACTTTATTTGGTTATATTGTCACGTTATTGTTAAAACCTAACCATTAACAGTTATACCACTAGTGCATTTGCTTTCTCAGTATATAGGATGTCGTTGGCAGGAACTAAATTTCAGAAGTGACAGTAGCAACAAAAAAGTGAGGTACCCCCCTGTACCCACTAGGATAGCTGTACAAAACTTAAACAAATCAAAGCAGAAAACGAGGAGTTGTGCAAGTTGTAGAAAAACTAGAACCCTTGTACACTGAGAGTGGGAATATAAAATGTACAGTTATCTGGAAAATAAAAATATGTGGTTCCTCAAAACTTGAACAGTGAATTATTATATGATTCAGGAATCCCACTTTAAAATGCATACTTGAACTGAAAGCAGGGAATTGAACAGATATTGTGCAACAGACTGTATATTCACAATGTCCCAAAGGTAGAAACAATTCAAAAATCCACCCCGGGATAAATGGGTGAACAAAAGTTGGTGCATATATAGACAAGCAAATATTTAGCCTTGAAAGGAAAGAAATTCTGTTGCATTTTAAAACATGAATGACCACTGAAGGAACTATAGGAAGTAAAGTAAAAATGACATAAATGGATAAACATTGTATGATGCTACTTATATGACACACCAAATACTTGCTCTATGCCAGGCTCAGCACAAAGCACAGGACATAAAGCACAAGATGAGGAAAACACAGTCCCTGCCTTTGAATGATGTTTGCACTAATGGATGAGATGGGTGTGTAAATAATTCATAATGAAAGCTGTGCTTGGTGTTGTGGCAGGCCAATTAATTCTGCACGGGAGGGTCACAGAAGGCAAGACTGATACTCGAGAAATGTTTAAGAGGGCAAATGGGAATTGGTCAAGTGCAAAATGGCAAATGAGATGCAGCAAACTGGGTTGGCATTCCTAGTAGAGGAAATGGTACCCGGAAAGGCATGAACGCATTCAAAGCATTAGGACCCACTGAAACAGGAAGTCCTCAGCTGTGCTTATGAATAGAGCACCTGGAGACATGGCCTGGTATGGAGCAGAGGCAAACTCAGGCCAGAGAGTGAGGCTCCTTCAACAATACATAATCTCTCCTGATAATTGATTTCAAACTATCTCACAGTTGTTCCTTGTAAAAGTCTTGACCCCTGCTCTATAAATGTCTTAAAGATTTATGAAAATATCCTTAAATAATCCCATGTCCTGATGATTGCTGACATACAATACTTTGCAGTATTGCCAAAGTATGTGAAAAATAAAAATAGGCTATATTTATAAACCACATAAAATATTTAAAATATGAGCCATTTTCCTTAAACAAAGGGATCTTTGTTTTCCTTAAGCACAGAGATGACAAAGTTTGAAGGAATATATATGTGTAAACAATGAATTCTACACTTAAATTTCATTTTGCTCAAGTCCAAAGGGAACAGCCTGGCAGGACCAGACTAAGATGACCCCGAGTTACACAAATAAGCTTTACATTATAGGGACCTGAAACTCCATCAAGAGTTTATAGACTGGAAACCAAATCTCAGATTAAACACCCAGTCCAAATCCTCTTCTTCTGAAGTTACCAAATTCCATGTTCCCTGACCACATTTACCACTGACTTATGTGGAGTCCAGTGCTGTTTTGATTGCTAAGGCTGCTCTGTTTGGTTTCTAAAATTTTAATGGAAAACTTTGTAAAGAAACATCAATGATCAAAGTAGCTGAATGGTTCAACTGATCCATGCATTTAATGAAGAAAACCCAAAAGAGATATGATAGATCTATAAAATAGTTGAAAACATGAGGGAAAATCTAGGTGATATTGGTCAGCAAAGAGGGCAGTACAAGAGGATTTTGTAATAGCAGTTTTCAAATTGGTAATTTTCAAATATTTTCCAAGGACCACCTCACACAGCAGAACTTTTCCCTTTGTAATTAAATATTAAAGGGCAAAACTAAAATTAAAAAGCTAAAAAGAGGAAAAAAGGAAAAGGAAAATTTTACATAAATGTATTGCAATACTCTTCTTTCATTAAAAAATGGAATTATAAGGCGGGCATACTAATGTATGGCTGTAATACCAGCACTCATAAGACTGAGCACAAAAGTCTTGATTTCAAGGCTATATTGGGCTATAAAGTGAGGTATAGTCTCAAAAATAAACCAGAAAATGAAAAAGAATTATGAGATGCTGTCTATGTAGTGTATCTGTATATTTAAGCCTCTTGAAGCATCAGGTCTTTAGTAATCAAAAATGCCTGTATTTCCTTGGAAGAAAAAGATAACTATGTATGTATGTGTGTATATGCAGGATGGCTAACTTAATTGTACTACTAACTTATGTCACTTTATTGTGAGGAACAGTTCATGATAAGTGGTTTGATCAATCTTAAATGTCTACATTTGTTTTCCTTAGCATACACTTTGAAGTTATCAATATGTAATACAACAACTATTGTTAATTCCCTGTCACCTTGTCTATAATTCAGTTTTAATTCTACTGATCTTGTGCTACTTTATAAGTGGCTGCCTGTTTGTTAACATGTTTTCATTCTTTTACTTTAAAAATTAAAAAAATAAAAATAAATAGTAAACATAACACATTAAAATACAAAAAAAAAGCCTCTATTGAGAAATCAAACATCAAACACATTTCAAAGAATGAAATTTATCACTTGCAAGGGCAGTGGAAAGAAAATCTCATTTGCATGTGTCTTCTGTAATAATTTAGAATTTCTCTTCAAGGATGTATTTATTTAGTTAGTTAGGGTTTTTTTGGTACCAGGAATCAAACTCAGGATCTCACACTTGCCAGGTAGGCATTGTGCCACTGAGCTACATTCTCAGCCCAGTCATTGATTATAAATGAATGCTTCAATAGTGATATCATACATAACAATCAAAATTTCTTAATACTAATTTAAATGACATTGGGAATGAGATTAACAAAGTTGATCTTCTTTTTCACTATAGGTAATATATTAGTCACTTCTTGGCTTCCAAGGTAAAATAATGTGATATGGACTCAGTAGCTTAAACAACAGAAATCTATTTTCTTACAGTTCTAAAGACTTGAAATTCCCCCTCCAAGTCTCAGTTCATATGTTTCCTAAATGAGGTCCTCCTCCAGGCTGGGAGAGTCATATTCTTGCTGAGATCTCATTCCAAAGGTTTTTCCTTTGTCATGATTGAAGGGAGAGTAATCTGTGATGAATTTTCTAGCTATGAACCAGCTTTATCAGATTAAGAACCCATTTTTCCAACTTCATCTAACTTTTATTATCATCTCAAATGATCTTGACATTGGGAATTAGAGCTTCAACATAGGAATTTTGAGTGAGCACAATTCAGTTCCTAACAGGTGCTTAACCAGGAATATTTACATTACCCCGCTGTATGTTTATTATTTTAAGAAAAGCTATTAAAATTTACAGATATGAATAGCAGTTGTGGAATGTCTCACAGAAATAAAAAATTTGAGACAAGTGCAAAATTACTGCCTCTGTACTTTCTCACTAGGAAGCAGCCTGAGGAGAATCCAGCAGTTATACCTCCTATGTCCTCTCACTACATTCAGTGTAACAATCTATATCTGTCACCACGATCCCTAGGCCTTCCTTACCCAACTTGTCAAATTATGCTATAATGGTTGACAGATCTAACATACTTGTCTGAGCAATTTGAGCGATGAACTGCATGCTAGTCAAATGCAAAAAGTACTGCTTTACAGCTCAGTAAAACTCTATCAAATTCTACAAAGAGGGATATAAAATTCAGGCATGTAAAATACAGGATCATGCCAAAGCATTAATGACATGACCTATTGAGTCTTTACAGCTCTCTGCATTGCCTTTTACATGTTAAGGGACAATCACTCCTGATGTTTTTTCTGCATTTTGCTTGTTGCTAGGTACATGGGGTAAAATACAATAACAAGAAGGAATGCTAATACAGGGAATCCAGGGAGACCAGGGCCCAGACACTGCATCTTGAGGCATGATAGACAGTTGGCTCTAAAAGTTACCTGTAAGGCTGAGTATGGCTTTAAATTCTAATGGCCACTTCCTGGTGAGTCATTGAAATGAATTATTTTTCTCCAATCTTTAGGGGCCTTATTTGGAATCAAATAAAAATGGCTACCTCATGGAGCCATTCTGAGGAGTACCTGCCATACTGTTGGTGAAGCACTTAGCACCATGCCTTGTTCAATTCAATGTCACAAACAATAGAGGGCATTGTTAATACCAGTCTTGAAGGTGACAATGTAAGAGAAAGTTTCCTCTGTTGGAAAACCTTCATATGCATGGAGCTTTTTGTAAGTTAGTGTTTAGAGTTAAGATCTGTAAATCTACAATGGTAAGGTAAAGATATGATGACCTATAGATAATCTTTTTTTTTAGGAAAATCAGTGTAAATATCATTTGTCCTTTGGAAAGATACACTCATATTATTTGGTTTTATCATTCAAAGATACTCACTAAGAGGCTAGCTCCATACAGGCATGTAATTGAGAAAAATATTGGAGGAATACAATTTCCTTAGTGCTTTACTTAGAATAAACAGTGGGATCCTCCCAACATTTTTTGTTTTCTAGTTGAAAGTGCCAATGTTTAGAGAAGTTAAGTAAATTGTTTAAATTACTATGTAAGTAGCAATGTTAAAATATAGCTGAGCCTTTTATAAATATTACTTTTTAATATATTCTATTTCAGGATTAACAGAATTTTTTAATGGTTACACAATTTAGGATTTGTAAGCTACCTAATATTTGTCTGAAGGGGTCAATGATTCCTCATGAAAGAGCTGTTTACATTATTTAAATAAATGAACGTGGCTGCGTTCCAATAAAACTTTATAAACATTGGCAACCAGGAAAGTGTTGACTCACAGGCTGCAGTTTTCTGACTCCCTTGCTAGGGGGTGGTTATATTATAGTTCAAATTTAAGAAAGACACTTAGGAACTACAGAAAATAGTGTTTGCTGCTTGTCTCTCCAGCAGACTATCTTAAATTCTAGCTTTTAAAAATCAAACTAAAAACTGCTTCCTGTGGTGCATTACAGAAAATGTACTTTTTAGTTTCTCTTTCTATACTTTATGTTTATAATGCATTATAATCACATTCATTTTAGGGAATTCGTACAGATGCATAGAGCATCTTTGTTGTTTTTACTTCTCTTTCCTTTCTCATCCTGCATCACTTCTCCTTCCTTAGGTGAGCCTAAGGTATATATTTATTTATTCAAATCTATTTCAGGTTACTAGTGGATACTTGCTATAAACTTGATAAACCAATGAATAATCAAGTAAAGAAATTATTGCTTTATATTGAAGCAGAACATCCATCGTATATTCTGCCTCCTACTCAGAAAAAAGACCAATTTCTCTTATGAGATGTCTCCTGTATGTCATGGTTCTGCTAAGAAGTAGAGTTGTACAAAAGAATAAGGAATACTTCTGGAGGATTTCACCTCCGGGAGGCAAATAAGCACATAATCATGATAACCGTTACACTTATGAAGGTTATGCTGACCTTTTCAAATTTTCAGGTAACTCTGATATGCTAAATGGATTAGTCAGGCAATATTCTCAATTTCAGCAACTTACAATGCCAATCCATATGGTGCTCTTATTCAAAAAATGCAGGAATCTATCATGCAGATGACAAAAATCAAACTATGTCTGAATTTAGACTGGATTGAATTGATTTCAGGAGAATGAAATAATATTACATATGAGATATTGTTTTCTTGCTGTCTCCTCATATTTTATGTTTTAAAAAATAAATCAGTAATAATGCTAATATTGACTCTTCAGCCCCAGAATTATTTTGGAAATGATTTGTATAAATTCTGCACTTTGTACTTTCTATTTATTCTTTAACCTTATGAGTAACTGGTTTTCTGCAAAATGTCTTTTCTGCACCTTTCCTTCCTAGCAACCATGCACCCAAAACAGGGTGAGGCTTAAGTAGGTTTTGTCTTTATTGTGTGAAATGCATGAAGCATCATACAAGTTGGGGATGCTAAAGTGATAACAAGTCAAAGAATATGAGTCAAATGCCAAAATATGTGCAGGGAATATCAATGCATAAAATCAGAAAATGTCTGGAATTCTCATGGCATAGCTTCAGAAGACATATATTAAGAAAGGGTTTAGAAAATAGTCATATAATCTGGTTGAGATAAGTGGATTTCATTTGTCACAATCCCAGGATATGTGTCTTTCAGATCGCTGTGAATGATGCTTTGAGTGTTCTAATAGAACGAAAAGATGTGGAAGCATTTGATTTAACGCATAGACATCAGTTTTGTCTGCCAAATTCCAAGGAAGACATCTATAAGCCCATCAATCAACATTAGGATCTCCGTGTTGAGCAAATGACATTCAAATCATAAAGCCGTCATCATTTAAAATGCATTTTTAAATGACTGCTCCTCTGCCATTTATAATGGCTATATTTTTAACTCCAATAATTAATCAACTCTGACACATTTCCTTCTTATTTTTCCTGTTCTCTTTTGACATCCTTCTTTTATAAGAAGCCATTTTTAATTTCCTGCATGCGGAACATCAGACCAGATATTCTGTGTTCAAAGTTTCATCTAAGAAGCGGCTGTGCAGATTTATAAATTAGGAAAGTTGAAAAATAATCTTCAGCTCAGATAGCATCCTGACATCCATGTGCTGTGATGGCAGTGACACTTCCATCAGGAATATAAATTCATTGCTCATGGCTGTATCTCAGAAAGGCACTGCTTGAAAGTGATGTACGCCTAATACACAGCCATATTACATTTCCCCACCTCTTCAGGAATCAGTTCATCAGATAATTTCTCCTAAGGAGATTCCAGTACTGTAATTTGCCTCTGCTTTAATCAACAGTGAGATGATATGGAAGCAGCCCTGAATGATTCAGAGTGATTTTGTCGGCAGGAAACCCATTAGCCTAACCATATTTTCCCATACTTTTCGGCACTATGTCCTGTCATCTGGAAATAATAGGTACCATAAAAGCAAATTCTGAAAGTTAAAAAAAAAAAAAAACTGGAATAGAACACTCGGTGTTTATTTGGGGGTTGATATTACCACAAATTAATCAAAATGAGGATTTTCCAGTATATTTGAATTAGATTTTGGTATGAAAGAATGCTTACATGTTACAGTTAGGCATGATATATTTATATATTTACTTCTATCATATGCCAGATGTGCAAATATAGAATCATAGTACCATGAATGTTTTTATTTCTAATAAATCCATGCATAGACTTTGATAAAAAAAAGTATAGGGAACTGGAACATGCACCCAAAACAGGGTGAGACTGTATGTATGCAATAGCTTTCCTAAGATATTGCATATCCATGACTAGTGCATATTAAAGCATGTTGGGTCTCCAGTTTATCTAAAGGTGTATGTCTTCTTACTTTTAAAAGGCTAACCCAGTCTTTAATATATATTAAATGTCTTAAGAATCACAATGAAAACACATGATTACCAAAATATAATTCATATAATGGGAAGGCATAGTGAATAGAAACCTAAAACTTCAGGTTACATCATCCATTTACTTTGAGAACCTGGTCAGGTGCTTTACTGTCCATGGCAGATTGATGAATATGAACTAACGAAGATTTTATTTTCTGAAAACTCACAATCCCTAGAATATTTTTCAACTCTCAGAGTATAGCGCTATAGCACTCCCAGTTATTGAAAGGCTATTTGGTACCTAGCAGACAAGAGCTGCGATAAATAACATTTCCAAAGAATGAGGTGATAGTAACAGGTAGAATGAACTTAGTTTTGTAATTGAAAGCAAGACTCTAGTTATCAAGTTGCAGAACAGCAGTTCATACCACTGCACTGGTGAGTAGAAAGTACGAGGTCTTTGTCACAGTTCCAGGTTCCTATTCCAGAACTCAAAGCATATTAGTTCTCTGAAAGGTGTAAGTGAGGAGAGTGATTATAATTTTTTTGGTACTGGGAATTGAAAATCAGGACCTTGCGCTGGCCAGGCATGTTCTTCTGCCACTGAGCTATATCGCCAGCCCAGTAGAGTATTTATAAATAATAGCAAATTCCTACAGTATTATAATTAGATGCTGCAAAGCAGATAGTCTTAAGTGTTTATTTGATTCGTATTTATGAAAATACACTCAGTGAAGATACACGGAGTATCTCAGTGTAGCAAACAAACTGTAATGGTTAAAACCTTGTTTTTGTTCCATATCTGCCTTCTGAATGCACCGTAAGGGTAAAACAGGAATACAAAAGTAAAATGATTCACGCAGTGTTTGACATTTACTAAGCGAAATCCTTAAACAATAATAGTCCTTCCAAAAGTGATATCTAGAAGCACGAACAGGGAGTAAGTCTAGAAAGGATAAAATAAAACAAATATTTTGATCTGTTAGAAACAAGAAACAATATCTTAGGAAAGCTATTGCATACACACATTAAATATTTTTGAAATATTAACCCACATAATGTGAACCACACCCTTATGCATAGATACTCTTTATGTCTGTTTTGTGAATGAGAGAAACTTGAAACACAGAAAGGTAAGATAGCTCACCCGAAGTCACAGGGCTGGCAAGTGGCAGAAATGGGATTTTAATTTAATGGGTGAATTGCTATCACAGCATAACTCTTAGACAATACACTACTACATAGTCACCTATTTGTGTTTGTATTATGGGTATTACTAAGGAAGCTATGGCCATCTAAGTAGTTACTTATAAATACAAGCAATTTTCAAAATAGAATTCTTGCAACAATCTTGCAACTGTGAGAGCAAAAAATCACAGGGATTGTTTTTCTTCATAACCAAGCTTAAACCAAAGCAGTATAGATTTGAAATTTCTGCCTTAGTTTCTCTTTTGAGAATAAACTGTACTTTATGAGCAGAAGTGATGTCTATCTTCAAGGCAACTAAGTTCCCATGCCAACAAAAGTGTAAAGAATAGAAAATTTTTGCTTCCAATTCCTTTTCTATGATTCCAGAATTATCTAAATGTCTGTCATGCTTCATGATGGAAAAAAACAATTTGGATTTGATTTTAAAATATCCAAGGAAGCAAACTTGGGGAAAAAAATGAGGTGGAAAGGGAGAAAAAGAAACATGCCCAAAGCCTTTCAAGAATATTCCACCCACAGTTTTGGAAAACACTGTCAGAGAAGAAACATTCAACACGCTCCTTCTTTAAACTTGGATTTGTTTTACTGGCCAGCACTTAAGACAATGTTATATTTATTCTGTGGAAACATTTGCTAAGAATGAATTTAACTTGTCCAGTAAAAAAAGTTCTTTTTGTTGTTGTTGTTTTTTTTTTTTTTTAATGTTAGTATTCACAGTGATTGTGTTTGCTTTGGGATAGCAGAGGCAACTTTTTATACAATCTAGCGGTTATATATATATAAAACATATGTATTTCAGTTGGGTTCATTTTCATAAAATCTTAGACCTTCTGCATAAAAGTTGCTCAATTTCAGAAAGATCGAAACCACAGGGAGGATAATTCTAAATGACACCAAACTACAGGGGCTCCTAAGCAAACTGCGTATCGCTGCACCTCCTTCATGCATCTTCAGTCTTGTATCTTGGGGCCTTAGATTAAAGCCATCGTACACAGATCCCGTGCATGCCTGAGTCAGAAATGTCGCCTCTCATGATGGGCTGCCCTCCAGCCCCGTTCTCCATCTCCATGTTTCCTCCCATCCCGGCCCTCCCCCACACACACGCATTCAACATACGTAAGCCAGAGGGGCAGCACAGCTTTAGGACATGCTTTGTCTCTGTGTCTGTCTCAGGAACATTATGAAGCTTCCCAAATGCTCTGAACTAGACTCTTACACGGGTGACAAAAGGAAGTCTGATTACAGACTTTATTCACCACATGGCACATGCAAGCATTAGAAGGGGTATAAATGCGAAAATTTCAAGGTTTTTAAAATTTAAATTGTAAGTCATTCCTTTTCCCCTTTATTTAGCACAGATAAATGGAAATGAAATGTCCAAAAGATGTGGTAAGAAAACAGAATTTACATCTATGTCTCATGCCAGACTGCAGAACCCAAAGAGAGTATTGTGTATGTACATGGGGACAGTGTTTGAGGAATGTTTAATGGAGAAGCAACTCATCAGAGTTGGCACAGTGGGCACAGTGAAGGAAAATCAAAAAGAAACAATAAAACATAGATCACTGCCAGACCTAAATCCAAAGATCAAGAGGAGAAACGGTTGAGCTTATGTCCTATCAGACAGCAGCTGTGACCTTCCTGAGCTCCAGGAAGGAAAGCAATCTCTATCATTGCCCCTTCCTGCCTGTCACCTGCCCCAATCCCTCCCATTGCTGTAGTCACCTGGAAGCCAGAGGGCAAGGGAATCACTTTCTGCAGTCTGGACAGATTAGCCTCCTGTAACCCATGCCAAGCACACCCAAACTTGGATCTGGATGGATACTCGGCACACCCAGGACAAACAAACTTCAGCGTATGAGGAAAGGTGATAGACGAACTGACCGATGAACTGCCGTCCCATCAGTGTATCTGGACACTACTGGATTCAAATATGTGAAAATGTTAACATTCTTTTATCCAATGTTCTGTCTATGAAGGCTGAAAAACTTCCTCCTCAAGAACTCAGTAACTAGTTGAAACAATATAGGTGACACTTCTATGAATAAAAATATTTATTAAACAAAGCATTGTTTTCTTTCAAAATGAATTGCTTTATATGCTGAGAGAAAAGAGATTGTAATCAGATCTTTCCTATTCTGTTTTACTCTGGGATTTTAAAAAGTATCCTGCTACATTTTCAATTCAGGCTTAGAAATTAAATCTGTGAGACTGGGAATTCCAAAATGATCGTTTTACCAATAAAAATGGTTTCAAGTGATCACGCTGTGCTCTTTTTGTAAACTGAACTTAACCAGAAGATATACAGTTCCGTTCAGTGTACGTTTTGCAAAGGATTGCCACGCTAAGAGAGAGTGAACAAACCCTAAAGTATCCCACAGCGCCTCTCCACCCCGGATGTTAATAGCGTGAGTGACAAGTGTGGCTAGGCAAGTAATTCGATTTTTTCACACTTTTATTGACTCACAAACGATAAAATAAGGTCTAGCAAATACTCCATTTCCTTTTTGCTTGAGGTCCACTGATACCTGCTTGGGATCCTGAACTATCAACACTGAGACACTTTCTTGGATAGCCAAGAGCAGCTGTACTACCGTGAAAGAGCCCAGGACTAGGTGAGTTTTCATAGCAAAAAACAGAAATAGAGCCGTGGATGCAGTGGGGACCTGGCCCAGCTGCCTAAGAAAAGTGACTTCTTCAGTTTTCCTGTCTAACCTGTTTGGTACAGGACGACCACAGAGTGAGGCTCAGGTGTAATCTCTGTTACAAGGTGCTGACCTCCTGTCCTTTTGCTGAGAGCAGAGTGGGCTATTAGGGAGAGAAAGAGGGTGAAAGGCGGGGACATAGAAGCAGCTTGTTTGAATCATGCTCCACAGCAAGCCCTCTGCAGGATGGATAATTACAGGAAATAGCTGCGGAATAGTTCACATTTACAAATGAGGAAGTTCTCATTCTCCTCTGGCCCACAGCACGCAGTGCCCAGTTTCAGCCCTGCTACAGCCAGTGTAGTAGCAGGTTCAGCCACCCTGACAGTCTTCCTCTCCCTAAACTTCTAGGCCTTTTCCATCTTGGAACCTTGGCTCATTGGCCTGCAGGTCCTTTCCCACTCTAGCTTTCTGCTTTTCACAGGGTCCCCGTTCTCTGCCTCCTCCCTACTCTCGCACACCCCAGAGCTCACTTGCTTCCTTGTATTTCTCCCTCTGAGCCAAGCCACCACGTGAGAACAGAAACCCCCACCTGCATGTCCTATTCCCAGCATTTTCCCAGCATTGAACAGGGGAACTGGAACATAGTAAACATTTAGTAAACATTTTTTAATGTATGAAGGAAATTCTCACGGGCATTCATTATTAAACTGAAGGCATGGTTGCTTTTCCCTTTCTTTTCTTTTTAAATATGGGGAATTATATGATAACTCTCTCAGACCTGTCAGTCTCACAAGCATTCTAAACAGGTTTCTGGAATGACTTAAGCAGCAGTCCCTTGTCAGGCCATTCGACCTAACCTTGCTGCCAATAGTCACAAACTGAGATGCACAGAGAGCTGAGTCTTGACAGCCTGTGACTGTTTCATTTTCGAAAGACTCTATGTCACCAGGTTCCAGAGAGAACGTGTTAATCTTACAGTGCTCTTGAGGAGCTGGGACTTCCTTTGTTAATAGGTAACAATTATAAAGATGCCCAGTGTCTCTACATCAGCTACCATTGACTCGAGAGAAGAGAGGAACATTCGACGTTATAGAGACAAACACATCTAGATGTGCCGTATTCAAATTCTTCACTTTTTTTTCTAATGGGCTTCTAAGAAGGTAGGGAAAAGTAGATGATGATAAAATAGACAGGGGATGGTTGATCAAAATTTTTGCAAGTTGCCATGTACCCACAAGAACAGTGTCGTGAATGGGAAGAGAGCTGTCCTTGAGGAAACTGCTGTAGCCCATTGGAACGTGGGACAACATGCTATCCTCGGCACAGATGATCAGCCAAATGGTGGAAGGAGAAGAATACATGGACTGAACACTGACAAGTCATTAATCCATCACTGGGAGGGGCGGGGAAATAGAATAATTGGAAAACCACCTGCTGCAGGTGATTTATACTCATGGAGACGGATCAACATGAGTAGTGAGGAATCCAGGCCAATTGTCATTCTGGGGATGAATTATATCAAAATTTCCACAAAGTTTTGGAAAACAAATTCCTAGTCATATTCTCAGAGATTTGGTAGATCTCTGTTATGGTCCTGGAAAACCAAGTTCACATGATACTCCGTAAGTATCACTCTGCATTTGAAAGCAAGAGACCATCCCTGGGCCTTCTCAGTCCTTGTTGGGAAAACTGGGAGATGGGGGGAAGAAGGGTTTAAGTTTTTACAAAGTAGGAGAAGATAACAGAAAAATATTTGTGTTACTGTCTGAACATCTATGTCCCTTCTATGTCTCTATCAGGGTAGATTAGCATGAGAATTTTGCAGAGAATTAGACAGCAAAGTAGAAGAGTAAAAGTTTCTAAGAAACTAAATTTAAAGTTTTTAAATGAACTTTTCTACTTGCCAAAGTGATGATATGTAAACTGGATGGGAAGCTACAGAATTAATTGTTGGCATATATTTTTAGTTTTACTTTTGTTTCAATATTCTTTGGAATTTGCAATAAACAAGAAAAGCCCTAAGAGATAGCATAAGAGACAGTATAGTCTGAGTGTATTTTTATAAAAGTAAAATTTTCATCTGTAACTTTACTTAAAATCTAGATTTGAATACATCATCAATTTATAATTTCTTAAAATTTCCCATTACAGAGTTTCTTGAAAAATGCTTAATAATCTACTATCTTTAGTGACCACTGAATTATTGAAGGTAAAAAACAAAGCAGCTCTTGAAGGGTTCTCTCAGGATTCCAAAAGCCAACACTTCAGAAGAGAGATATCACACTTCACTGATGCTGTCTTACATACACAATCATAAGTTGTGTAAATTCTATGTCTTCACAGTCAGGATTCAAAATCTTAGAAATGAACATATATATATATATAGTGTATATAGATAGATAGATAGATAGATAGATAGATAGATGATTTGGGAAAAATTACATTGAAAATACGCAGATACCATCTTTTAGGCGAGTAGAGATTATTTTCCTTTATTAATGGTTAAAATACTGGATGCCTACAAGCTTTATACAAGCAAAATTTTCTACTTAAAATATTTTCCCCAAGAATTTACAGCAGCCAGTGTTGTTTGCATCTGAAGCTACAGAGCTTCATGTTCAAGTAGGAGTATACACCTGGATGTGAGAACTTGCTGACACTCCAGTTCTATTACAATTCTATCAAAGTCACCAGCAATTAAATTTGCCTGTTGGTTGTGGTATATCAGCTTGATTGGAATGAGAAATGCCTAGCTGATTCATGAGGCGCAGTTCTGGCTATGTCGATAGATGGCTAAAGTGCAGACCAGCAACCTGGCAGAGAGGCACCCTGTTACGACTGCATCAACCAATAGGCTTACAGCCTAGGTGGAATAACATGGTGAAACATACAGGAATGTGCCCATTGTGTAGGGCTCCAGTCTTCCTGAATGGATGTGTCCTTTGCTGCTGTCCTCTTTGGATAGGAGTATCCCAGGCTTTGTCCCCTTCAATTTTCCAATGCAGCAGACTCATATTTGCATCTCCAGGCCTTTGACTTTGGGCTGGCGCTGCATCCTTGACCCCGCATCTTTTCCAGCTTCCATCTTATTGGACAGAAGAGTTTCTGAATCCCCCAACTCTACAAACTTCAGAGGGCCATTGTAGATTTTTTGTCTCTTGTAAGCCTACCTAATAAATCCCTCTGCCTAGTTATACATATATTTTTCTATCAATTCTGTTCCTCCAGAGACCCTTACTGGTCAGATTTTGCTATGAAGAGTGATTCCAGAGAAAAAGAGCTGTATAGACAAATTTCTCTAGTTGTTTTACTGTTTTCTGGAGTTGGCTGTCTAATCTGATTATACTTGAAGTTGCTATGGTTTCTCCTGATGATGTAGAGATCACTGATAATTTGTGTAGTAAACTGCTTAAAGTAATACACAACATACTTCCATTTGCTTGTCCTGGTTTGAAGCATATGAGCTACACAGAATTTAGTGATGAAAGGAAACTGCTCAAAAGTAAAGAGCAACTGGGATGAGGGAAAACAGAAAAGAAAGAAGGGGAAACTATGTACATATGTATACACAGGATAGCAAACACAGTTGTACTTCTGACTTCTATCACTTTGCTAAAATGATCAGTTAATGATTAATTATGTGATCAATTTGCATGCCTCTATTTGTTATCCTGAGAAACCACTTTGAAGATACCAATATGTAATACAACAACCATTGTTAATTTCCTACTGCTTTGTCTGTAATTCAGTATTGCTTGTAATTTTCTTAGGCTATATTATAAATGGATATCTGTTTGTTAATATGCTTTCCTTCTTTTATTTTTTAAAATAAATTAAAAACAGAATTTAGGGACTCTATTCACAACACTTTTGAATATTTCTGGAAGACTAAGAAATATAAAGATGTTGGGTGGTTGTGTTTAGCATATCTGGACCATGTAATAATATAAAACAATTGACTCTTAATTCTTGGAGGAGAATTTCTCCTTTAGCTGTAGTAGTGAAATTGCCAAAAACCAGACACAAGCAATGATACAAGTGACTGAATTACAGTGCAGGTTTAAGCTTAATGTTAAAGGGGATCCTTTTCACCTGTGCCTGAGGAAACTAATCCTGTGTTGCCCATGAAACAATATTTACCTTCCCCGATAGTTAGCAAGGAAGACAACGCTGATACTCCTTGGGTCCCATCCTCATCACACATTTTTGCTTTTAGATGTATAACCAGGCTCAAATCTCATAAGGCTATTGCACTATGAGGCACACGGCATGGAGAAGTATGCTACACTTCCAAAGAACTTCTTGAATTTTCCAGTTCTTATAAGCAGAGTTCTGGGGAACAGGCACAGGAGTGGATTTTAAGGGTAAGGGACTATGGTGGGAGAAACACAAACATGGCTCAGGCTGAATTTCTTGATAGGGAGCCACTAAGCAGAGATTATAGATTTAATATCGCAGTTCATGGAATTAAAGGAGTGCTAACAGTTTATTTGGTTGGCAAGTCTTGAATGTACAAGTAATTATATAAAGAAGTACCATTTGTGGTTCTAAGGTACTATGGTTCCTGCTCCTGCTACATTGACTTTTGTTCTCCACATGCACATGTGGCCCTATGGGGGGACCCTGCGATCAATTGATAGATGGAGAGAAGATGAGGGCCTGCTTTACAGAGGACTTTGCACCATATGCAGGCACCACTTGAAGATGGACAGCTGGAGAAATACAGCCTTTTTCCAGGGTATCCCTAAAAGACAGTAGTGAAGGGAAATCTTCACAATAGACAGAACTGGGGAGTACACCAATTGATAAATTTTGCTTGACAGAAGAAAATAACCAGATATGTGATTATATGCCAACCAATTCATAGGCTGTAGCTGATGGTCTGGCTGAATGTTCAAGAACTTGGAAGGAACATGTCATGAATAGAAAATTGAAAGTTAGGGATGAATTATGTAGATAGAACTCTTCATATGGGCAAATAATATGAAAATATACTTCTCCCATGTAAATCTTTACCAAATGGTGAACTCAGCAGAATCAAGTGGTTAGGATGACTCACTCTGTGACTAGTATCAACCTCTTTCCTCAACCACCTCACCATTGTCCATTGGGCTCACGAACAAAGTGGCCACAGTGGAGGAATGAAGGTCATCGCTAGACTCAGTTAGGTGGATCTTTAATCATCAAGGCTTATCTGGCTAAAGCTGCTGCTGCATGCTCATCTGCCAACTGCAGAGACCAGCAATGGGTCCCCTATATGGTGCCATTCTCCAAGATGATCAGCCTGTGATCTGGTGGCAGATTGATTGTACCAAATGGTTTCCATGTTGGTAAGGGCAGTGCTATGTCCTTACTGGATGCTTCTGCCAAACTATCATCTATGGATTTTAAAATTGCCTCGTCTGTGATCATGGTAAGCTATACATCATTGCTCTGAGGGGTCCACTTCATGGCTAAAGAAACATAGCAAGCTCATAGAATTCACTGGTCTCAGCATATCACTCAATATCCAGAAGGGGCTAGCTTAATAGAATGGTGCAATGACTTTCTGAAGATGACAAAATCTTTCAGGGTTGGAAAAACATTCTCCAGAAAGCTTCATATGCTCTGAATCAGGAGAAAATGCTGTTTCTCCCAGTGTTGGGATTCAAAGGTCTGGAATTGAGAGGTGGAAATAAGAGTGGCATCACTCACCATTACTCCTAGCGATCCACTAGCAAAATCATTGCTTCTTGTTTTCACAACCTTATATTCTTCTACCCTAGAAGTCTTAGTACTAGGAAAGGAAATACACCAGGAGGTACAACAATGATTCCATCAAACTAGAAGCTAAGACTTCCCCAAGAGCATTTTGGGTTCTTCATGCCTCTGTGTCAACATGCTAAAAAGAAATTACTATTTGGATGTGGCAGTGATTGATCCAAACTTTCTAGAGGAAATTCAACCTCTACTCTGTCATGGAGGTAAAGCAGGATGTGTCTGCACTGCAGGAGATCCTGTAGGGCATATCTTAGAATTTCCATCCCCTGTTATTAAGGTTAATGGAAAACTAAAACAACCCAACCTAGGCAGGCAGAGAAATGACCTAGAACCTCCATGAATAAAAGTGCGGGTAAAATACAAAGACCAACTGAGGTGTATTCTGAGAGCCAAGGAAATACAGAATGGACAGAATAAGGTAGCAAGAAATACTATCTTGGATCATTTGACCAGCAACAAAAATGAGAATGGTACTTGCATTTATCACTGTTTTTGTGACATGCATATGAATATACACATACATATATATTAAGTGACAGCTTCTTTTTTCTTCTTTCTAATATAACATCAATTTGACTTAGTATCAGTCCTCAAGTATTGTTAAACCCATGTTTTCATATTTAAGTTATGGGCTGCCAGGAAAATAGTAAGTGTCACTTAAAGGAAAAATTGTCTTCTATTTTGTGGAGGCTATTAAAGCATTTCCTTTTGAAGGCAAGATAGTTTATCATGCTAGGTGTGACTTTGAACTTGCTATTTTTATTTGACTGTGAAGTATAAAGTTTAAAGAGACGTATCCGGTTTTCAAGTTGGCAAGGGGTGCACTATGCCTGTTAATTGTGATAATGTCAACTTGGCTGCAGTAAGAGAAATCTAGCAGAGTAGTAAAAACACAATTTTGGGCATTTCTATGGGAGATTGACTTGTACTCTAGTAAGCTGAGGGGGAAAGAACCAGCCCAGTTGAAAGTGGCGCAAACCAGTAGGCTTGTAGAGCTGGATGGACTGAAAAAGGAACAGAAGATGGAATTAGGTCCAATTTAAAGCACACCAGGTGGCTTGAGTGGGTGCATCCTTTGCTGCCATCTTCTCTGGACACTGGTCTCCAGACCTCCCCATTCTTCAAGTTTGCAAAGCTGGCTCACACTAGTGACTCTCCAGTGAGCGCCCTGGCTTTCAGCCTCTGCCTGGAGCTGCCCTAGATTTCCCTGGTTATGCAGCTTCTGCCTTCTTCGGCTGAGCAGCTACTAGATCTTATGGCTCTCTGCATGCTGCTGGCCATTGTGGACTCTTCCACCTCTGGTCCTATAAGCTACCTAAGAAATCCCCTTACACAGTTTTTATATAGCTATATATTCGTATTATATATTTTCACTGTACATGTATATTTTATCAATTCTCTCTATATGTAAATATATGGATATATTCTATCAATTCTCTTCCTCCAAAGGATCCTAATGTACTAGCCAACATCAGTTCCCTAAATTGTTCCTCTCGTACACTGAGTGAATAATTAGACAAGCCCCAGTGGCATGTGATCATGAGATCTGGCTGCCTCAACACATTTTTTGTCCATCATGGTACCTATGAGGGTGCCTTGCAAAAGCATAAGCTTGCTATCTCTTGTACAGTTTTCACAAGATTAGGTCTTAATGTTAATTTATTTTCTATTTTGTCTCTTCAAGATTACTGAGGATTTTTTTTTCCATAAAAGGTTTTTATCTAAAGCAATGGTAACAATTCTAATTTTTCTCTTAAACAAGAGGTTTTTTACTTTTAACTAAAAAGATGCCTGTCACCATGGTGATACTATTCATGTCAGATAAACTAGAGTTCCAACTACAGTGGACCCTGCAAACTATCAGTTTCTACAGTTCTTCCAGGGACCGTTGTTTAGCTTCCCTACCACAGCCCAATGAATATTCCTGATCCTAAAGTTTCCAAGGGTCAGTGACTATTTTGTCTTATCCTGTAGTAGCTGTATCCCATGGGACAAAGGCTTGCTCACAAGCTTGTGGTGCTACTGGGAGATAGTGGAACCTTCAGGAAGTGAGACCAAGTGGAAAAGACTGATGTGACTAAAGGTGTTCATTGAGATTCCTGACTCCTTTCTATTTCTCTTTTTGCTTTCTGGCTGCCATAAAGCAAATGGGCTCTGTACACTGTGCATTCTCACCATGATGCTTTGTCCCTCCACAGACCCAAAGAAATAGGACTAAACAAACATTGACTGGCCCCTCCAAAACCATGAGCCAAAAGAAATCATTCTTTTTTTAAAACTTAATTACTGGAGGTATTTTGTTGCAATAATAGAAAACTAACAATCAGTCTTTCCATGACCCTGTGTCTTCTACAGTGCTTTATTTCAATACGTTTTATAATGCCTTCAGAAGAGGAAAGCCAGCACTCAATGGCCATGCGCCCTGTTCAATCTAAATGCATAATTCAGTTGCTTCTGTAGCTATGCTCAGGTTTTTGCACTCCAGCGATAGGCGAAGTGTGGCATTAGTTGTAATATGTAACTCACTTCTACATAATGTAACACAGGAGGAAGGGAAGCTAAGAGGATCATATTTTCTTTCCTGTTTAACTTTTGTTGAAATACCTACCTCAGACCTCTAGTCTAATAATCATTATCATTCCTATAATTTAAAAAGCCTACATATACGAAGGCAAATAGAAAGTTGTGTCAGCTAGTTCTTTAAATGAACATTGTAAACCTGGAGTATCAGAAGTTAGTTCATGTGGTGGAATGACAACTGGTGGTCAATTTCTAACACTCAGCTGTACTGAATCGGCATGGTTCTGGGTGTGGGCTGCTCACCTGAGGATTACTGCCAGTAGCATAAGGAGTTTGCAGCTGCTCCTCCCTTTTTTTCTTGTTGCTTTTGCCGTGTTCTGCCTTCATGAACTCTTTCCCTCTGCCATATGCCAACTTGCCTTGGAAAGAGCCAAGTATGGACTGAAACCTACACAAACTATGAGCTAAATAAACCTTTCCTTCCTTCATTTTGGGCATCAGGTGTTTTGTCTCAGAAATGAGAGAAAAGCAACCAAGACATCCCATGATAACATAAATAAGTCCATTGCTTTTCCAAAACTCTTCTGGCCCCAAACATATTGAAAAATGGATATTTAGCTTGTGCTTCTGTTCATCACATAACCTCATACAACACTGCTCTTTGAACACAAGCAGAAAACCCACACTTGGTTTTGTGTGACAGGTCACAGTCAAGACTTTTATAAGAATTTCATGAAAGTTTAGTCATCAGATTAAATGGTCTAGGTTTATCCCCTTATGGCAAGGCGGAGGTGCATACTTAAAAATTTAACACAAAGTTCTAGTTTGGATAAAGCAACTCTTATGTATTTTTTCTCTGATTTTATTCCCTTTCCAATAGCAACAAACTAGGCTTACATAAACATTTTCATAGATGTATGTTTAAAAAGTTGAATGGGACATTAACAATAAAGAGGGAAATTAACTCTCCTAAGAAAAATCCAAAATCACCTAATGCAAACAAAAAGATGGAGATGGAAACCAAAACAGTGGATTCCCTGGAATCCAAACTCCATTAATGAATACTCGCACCAGAATATGTGAGCTATCTGAAATTCGTGATGAGTCATGGACCACCTTGCTCCAGAAATTATCTAAACAGATGCTCCAGGAAAGGGACTTCAGAATCTTATTAGATAGATTCCATTTCAATCCATTTTTGAAAATTAATTAATGAATATCTACCATCCACCAGCCGAAGAACGGATTAGAAAGATGACTTTTAGCTGGAAAATACTAAGAAATGTATTATATGTGTTATGCTCATCAAGTTCTAGCATAATAACTTGCCTATACTGTGCAATCTACAAGCATACTTTGTTTGTATAGAGATATTGATTCGTTCACTCTGTCCGAAGGTCTGAAAGCACAGTAGTCCTTTTGCGGGGTTTTTATTGTGATTCCAAAAGATTCTCACACTTGTTTGTCTCATACAGCTCTGGGATGTGGGTAGGAAAAATACTAGCTATCACTGTCTGATAAAACATAATTACTGGAGAGCTTGGACAATTTACCAAAGGCCTGGAAGTTAAGAAGGAGCAAAATAGGGAATATTCTTCCCCATAGAATATGATGTCTGGAACATCTTCCTAGAGTTCAAATCCATCTCCACAGTTGCCTCTTACATTCATTTCCCAATGAGGGCAATCCTCAGCAATACACATCCCTTTGTGTATGAGGAGGTATAAAGTGAGAATCCTTATTTCAAAAATGCATAATGCTCCAAAGTATGCGGTGTTTAGAGCCACAACATGAGTGGAAAACTCCCACATTTGACCGCATGTGACAGCTCATACCGCAAAGTCTATACAAAACAGTGAGTTGTGTAAAATTACCTGCAGGATATGTAGATAGTGGGTATATGAAAAATAAATCAATTTCCTGCTTGGATTTGGATCTGAATATGTAAACTACCTGAAGTAGTTGGTCTCATCTCCCAAATATTCCACTCTGTATATATAAATATAAATATTCAAAATTTTAAAGTATCTAAAATCCAAAACATGTTTGGCCCCAAGAATTTTGGATAAAAGAGATTCAACTTGTGTTTTCACTGAGAACATAATCTTCACACATCATCACTCTTTGCATACAGAAACTGACATTTGCTGAATTCTGATTATATCAAGTGCTAGATTTTACGTTTCTCAGCTTCTTTGAGTCCCTAATTACTCTTTAATGTAGGTATCATTTCCCTTTGAGGCATCAGATACTGTAAGTTGAATAACTTGTTCATCATCAGAGGTGGTAAGAGACAAAGCTGAGATTTCAACAATCTTGGTCTTGTTTTAAAACTCCTTGTCTTTATTTTACTCTGCCTCTATGAAAGAAAAATTAGCTGCTCTTCCCAAAATATCTGAAGACTTCTAACTGAGCATGCCTGAAGTGGACCTTCCTGATAAGAGGTAACTCTGGTTTCCTTTGATCAGAAAGAATGCTTCAGAACAGCATGGTGTTTACAATGTCTTGCTCCAGGAATTGCTTTCTTTCCACTGAGATGTAAAACCACAAACTAGTTGCTTTGGGTAATTAAAGATCCTTAGCACCATCTGAATGTGTCAACAGCAAGTGCCCTGGATAAATTTCAAGTGAGTACTTGTATTCTACCAATCTGAAATCTCTGTCTATATTTGTCCCCCTAACATATCCACAGAGTGTACATTTCATGTGGTTGTTCATAATTCTAAAATATCAAAGACCACACAAGAAGTTACCCTACATACAGATAAGAAAATGGACATTCATTTGGAATGTTTGTCAAATTCTTCTATATGATATTATGTGAGAATCTCACAGAATAAATGTCAGCGGTCTACTTTTACCTGAGATAGCAGATTTCTCATGGCTATTTCAAGCATGACAATAACAAATCTGAGAATTTTTTCTTTTTCTATTTCAACCTTACCTGCTGCAGCATGGGTAATTCAATTTATTCATATCATAAGCACTTCATACTCCTTGGAGAAAAAGGTCTATGGAAATATTACATTTATAGCTACAGACAGCCTAATACCCAAGATATTTTTAAAAGAGCTACACTCTAGAAAATAAAGTGTCATCCTACAATCTATCACACATGCTTTATTTTAACAAGGCATGCTATGCCCCAAAGGGATAAAAACTCAACACAGAGCCATAATTCGCATCATGTTCTTCTCATATAGCTTAATAGGGAAGATTTCCCTGCAGCAGGTCACTGTAAGATGTACTGGCAAATCAGTTGAATAAGTAAGAACTACAAGTAGGTAAGCCATGTGATAGTCTATAAATTAATTTCACAACCAAAATCCCTCAGAGAATTTGTTTTTGTAACTAATCTTCCTCACTGAAAAATGTGGTGTAGAGTCAAAGAGTATGTATAATAACAGTCTGAATAATAATTCTGTAGTTGCTGTAATGGCAAATTAAGCAACTCTTAGTCATATCTAAAAGATTTTGATGATATTTTAAATGATCCCCACACCTTCCCAGCATGCATATCACACAAATACATGTTTATGAGTACACACACAAATTGTCAAAGAACAACGTTTGCAGCTATGCCTTAAATTTGAGTGACATGAAGGCAGAAAGTTTGGCAGAGGAACACATGTCCTTTCAATTCTGAAATTCCTAGATGTTAATGTTGCTTTAATTCCATGAAAATTATACAATTTTCAAACTGTCAAAGAAAAGTCACTAGGTAGAGTCACTATCAAAAACTGGTTGTGTGTTCGAGGTCAAGTGAACCAATGCTTCACATGAGCAGCATAGGGCCTCATTATTTTTAAACTTAGTGGAAGATCCATAAGCCACAACCATATTGAAATTGAAAGACAAAGGCAATTTTTATATCGTGAACTTGAAGCTATTCTACAGGAATGGAAGATGGCAGGTGGCTAAAGAATATCCCCAAAGTCAAGCAATGTTAGCTTTAATTTTCCTTTCTTCTCTAGAGATCTATAGACCTGGAACTTGGCTCATATTCTACGCAGATTCAAGTATTCAAATCCCAAGTGAATGTTGAAATTAGCAAGGGGACACATGTGTGTGAGTGTGTATGTGTGTCTACATACAAATCATGAGAGCATCGAATCTTCCAAAACAATAAAAATCATTAAGTTGCATGATTTGTCACCTGTTGAGCTTTGGTAGTTTGGGCTAACCCAGAGCAAAAGTATGCTGTTGTCAAATAAATACTCTGATTATTTAAGGAAAGATAGCTATCTGACATTTTAGGAGAAATTTCTTCACGTGAATTATTTCACAAAAGCATGGTTTCCACTAAATTTTCCAGGTTGCTTATTCTAAACAGTGATTTTACTCTCTAAGACTTCTAGTTAGGCCTTCATTTTGAGGTGGCACCCAAGTTCTACCCTAGAAATCTGTTACTCAAGAATGAGACTTGAGAACAATTACAAAATCAAAAAGAGATAACAGTCGTGACTACAACTGAATGTGTTCTAATGTCCCATGAACCAGGTCAAATTTATTTATATATGTAAAATTATACATAATATATTATATACTATTATATATAATAATGTACTATGCATTATAATTATAGTATAAAATAGATTATATGCATTTATAATATAATATACATAAGTATAATACAAACTGTTGCATACAATTTTACACAAAATATTTGCAAACAAAAACATGTGACCTGAGGTAAATTATAGACACATATATGCATTAGAAGATGATTTTGACACCCTCATTTTCAGAAGAGATCCTTGAGGAGTAAGAGACATAATCAGGGTTATCCAACGGGGTCATGATAAGCAGAGATCAAAGTGACCTTTAATTCTCAGTCTAGTGGCAGAAAAGGAGCTTTGATCAAGTGTGTGTGTATGTGTGTGTGTGTGTGTGTGTGTGTTATTTGGCTGAGAAAGTACCTGAATATTCAACAGTCCTCAGTCTATGTTTGAGGTTATACAATACAAGAAGTTAAAGAGACTTAAGGTAGAGTAGAACCTATTACACGAATGTATAGACTGGCAGCTTCACTCTATTCCACGCGAAGTGCTGTACGGCAAATGACATCCTTCTCTCACCTGCCTACAAATTATAACTCCCCCAGCTACAGATATCATCATTCTAGGCTTATGTTTTTGAGAGGTACTTGTACTAACCACACCCTGGCTTAGAAACTCGCAATTAATGCTTATTTAATTGTCCTCCAACATTTTTTATTATCATCAAGCCCATCCTAACCTAACTTTCCGACATAATCTTTCCCCATCTTCACCTTAACCTTAATCCTCTGTCCATTATACATAATATAAAAATAAATTTCCTTCAAGACATTAATTTTTCATTTTATATTCCTTCCAATGAGATAATGAGTTGATGAAAATGTATAATAACACTTGCCTTGGGCTCAAATATCCTTTAGTTTCTTAATCACTCCTAAGCTGGGAAAAGTCCTTACTTTCTCTGTCGCTGTAAAGACTTTGACAGCTACGCAGTCACTGCAAAAATGTGCTCTGGGCCATGAAGTAATCCATCCCATTAAAGCCTGACCTTTGCCAAAACAATGGTAAGGAGTTAAATATTTTACATGTTTCTCATGGCAAAACACTGTACTTCATAAAAGAGTGATCCAGCAAAGGGACTGAAATATAAAGGAGATTTTATAGAAAGAAAAAAGTCAATAATCATAAAATTATTATGGTTGCCTCACTAGGTCACCAAAATGTCCAACTAATTGTCCACACATACTTTCAGATGTCCTAGCATACGAGGGAGAACGGATCTCACATGCTGTCTCATTCTGCTGCTGATAGGGCTGGGGATATAGCTCAGTGGAATAAGCGCCTGCCTAGCAAGCGCAGGGTCCTGAGTTCGATCGCCAGTACCAAAAAAAAAGAATTTTCATTCTGCTGCTGATGAAACAGGAGTGATGATGAAGAAAAATTTAACTTTCCCAGTTGGTACACTTCTCTTTTGTTGAAATTGGCTAACATCTTAGAAGAAATAATGACCCAGAAGTATTCTTAGATTACTGCTTATTTCAAGACAAACATAACTGGTGACACCAGCATTTAATAAATACCTACTTTTTCTCGCATATCCTTCACGTATTCTGTTACTTAAAATCCTTACAGTTTAATTTGGTGAATAAGATGACTTTTACTCTCTGCATACGATGACAACCATCAGAGAAAATACTGGCCCTGCTCAAAATCATGCAAAGAGTAAATAGAATAAAGTAAGTTTGAGCCTAGTTCTATTGTCTTCCATATCAATATAAAACATTTAAAATTCCTCAAAGAAATCTAAAAGGAGATGAATAAGGCGTTATAAAATGTGCCACATTTTCAGTAGCTCATACTTATAGGAAAAAGTGATTTATTAGTTTTTCAACTACAGACCTTATAATTATATTTAATTATATACTGTTGCATATTATATTATATATTTTATAGTTACTTTAACTACAGAACTTATTATGTTTAATTATTAATATTATAAGTTATATTTAAATTTGTGTGCTAAATATGTTGTCGCACATTTCATTCTTTAAATGTCGTGTGCATCTACTTGAAAATATTTGATTGCATGATCATGGAAGTTTATTATTTAAATCCAAATTATGCAGAAGTTAAATTTTGAGAAGCATGCTAATGCATCAACCTGTTACTCCACATCCAATGGCTTAGCAAACAATAAAGATTAGACAAACTTAGTTTTATTAAATTTTGAAACAAAGAAAGCCAACAGTAAATCACAGCCATGAGCTTTCATTCCTGGAAAAGAGAAAATATTAGCTAATTGAGTATGTGAAGAATGGATGATTTTCTCTAGTGCTTTGTGTCATCAGTTTCCACATTTTCTGGTGTATTCCAGATAAACTTTCAATCACTGTATTAACCAAGGAAAATCTGACAAATGTTTTTAAGTAACAGACTTAGTCAATGTTTTAGTTACTTTCTCACTGCTGGGACAAAATACCAAACCTCCATGTGTTAAAGGAGGAGAGGTACATTTTGACTCACAGTTTATACCCATTTTAATCCATTGTCTCCCTGCTCCAAGGCAGGGTGGCATGGCAGATGTGCACAGCAGGAGAGAAACAGTCCATGGCATGGCAGACAGAAAGAAGCAAGCCTTCCTTCTTCTCTCCCTTTTTATTTCATCCAAGACACAAGTCTATTGGTTGTAGCCATCCACTCAGAATGGGTCTTCCCTCCTCAGTAGATCCATTATCTACAGCAAGAACTATGCTAAACCACTCAGTGGACTAATCTTGTATCCTGCTGCCCTGATCCAGTCACTCCCAAAATCTCCATCTTTGAGCACATGGGGTTTTGGGGGAGCATCTAGAAATAAACCATAACAATCCACTTGGACTTCTATAACAAAACATTATAAACTGGGTAGCTTACAAACCACAGATACTTATTTATTATCATTCTGGAGGTGGAAAAGTCTAATATCAAGGCTCCAGTAAGGCGTTTTCTGATGAGGGTCTGTTTCTCAGTTCATTTCTCTAGTTTCCCACGTATTGGAAAAGGAAATAGCTGGGATCTTCTTTATAAGACTGTTAGTCATATTGCATAGGTCTCCATTGTTAACACTTAATCACCTCCTGAAAACTCTGTCTCTGACTACCATAACCTTGTGGGTGAGAGTGTTAACATACAATTCTGGGGGGACATAAACCTTCAGTTCCTCTGCAATGTCCACATGAATCAATACACAGCCTCTGAAGACTTCTCAAATTCTTAAGAGATATTCTCAGAACTTCAGGAAAATCTCAGCAATCAAAGATTTAAATTGATATCTATATCACTCATATCCCAGTTGAGCTGCATGTAAGATAAATCTTTCTTTTTTATGATACAACTTTGCTGAAATTCATAGGTCAGCAGAACAGAGCTGGTTTGAAGGATCTGTGAAGTGGTGGGATCCAGGATCTATTTTTTAAACTTTCTTCTCTGTAAATATGATCATTAAATCTTGAATTTAATATTTCCTAATGGTTCAAATTCAATCCATCTTGTCAACATGAAACAAGGTTCAAAGCTGATTTAAGTGATATGAAGGGATTTATTACGGGGCTCAGGGCTTCTATAATTGAGGGAAATGGTTAAGGAGACCATGTAAGCCTGTGGTTGCCCTGTCAGATCCTGGACCTCCAGTTCAAAGGGAGAACAATCAAGGGGAAATGATTATGAAACTGTGAAAACACAGAAGGACAAAACTGAATGCATGAGAATGAGCTGGAACCTACACCAGTCTCTAGTGACTTCTGTGTATCCAGTGTGGATCGTGCAGTGGTCTGTGAAGACCTACATTACTTCATGGTAGAACTGCAGAAGACTCTGAATATATGTTAGCATTCAAAGATAATAAAGGAGAGGCAGCTGCTTCCCCATGTGGCATCTTACGACTGCTGGGATTTAAACCATATATCCGGTTTCTCAACAGTGACGAGAAGAGTGTCCTTTCCAGATGATTCAGCAATATTTCCCTTCAGACAAATTTTTATGTGCATAACAGATTTTTTTAAGTATAAGCAACGTGCTCTCTAGCCTAGCTCTAGAACTTGCAAATATGTTGCCTGAGGAAATCTGTACTCAATAAATAAGTTGACATTTTCCTTCTCCCTCCACCTTTGGCAACTGCAATTTCGCTTTCAGTTTCTGTAAATATGATTATATTAGATGCTTCATACAAATGGGATCATACAGTACTTGTCCTGTGAGGCTAAATATACATAAAAATTTGTATATATGTAATAATTTATATACATATGCATATATATGTATAAATGCTTCAAGTTTCATCAACGTTGTATTATATGACAAAAATTCTTTCCTCTCTGACTGAATAATATTCCTTTAGCTCATACATTTATCCATCAGTGAAAATTCTGGTAGCTGTGAACAATGTAGCAATGAATAGGAAAGTGCAAATATCTCAAATTCTTCGTTTCCATTTTCTACATGAATACCCAGAAGTAGACTTTCTGGATGATATTTTAATGTTTCAAATGAATTCCATTCTATTGTATGTAGTAGCTGTACCACTTCACATTCCCATAGAGCACAAGGTTCAAATTTGACCACAATTTTGTGAATTCTTATTCTTTTCTTTTCTTTGTATAATGGTCATCCTCCCAAATACTAGGCAATGATACATAGTATTTTCACTTGCATTTTTATGATGAGCATCTCTTCGGATATGTGGATTTTTGTTATATTTTCACTGAATGAATATTTATGTAAATTATTTGGCCGTTTAATAACATGATTCTTTTCATGTCTTTAAACTGGACCTCTTTAAGTTATTTAGTCCATAACCTTTGTTAGATCTACGGAATGAAGAGATTTTTCTTGTTCTATTAATTGTCTTTTAATTGTTTGAAGTTTTGCTGGGAAGATGCGTTTTTGATTAATATGTTTCCATTGGTCTGTTTTTGCTTTTATAATCTAAATTTTAGTGCCATACCGAAGAAAGCATTACCAAGACCAGTCATATGGTCATTTTCTATTATGATGTTTTGTTCCAGAAGTTTTATAGCTGCAGGTCTTAAATATTTAATCCTTATTGAGTTGATTTTTATGTGTGGTTTAAGGGTTGAATTTCATTATTTTACTAATGACTGTCTAGTTTTCCTGAAACTATTTATTAAAGAAACTTATTTTTCCATTGCCTAATCTTGGTAACATTATCAAAAACCATTTCTGCAGAGAATATTCTTGGAAATTTGATAGAGATTGAAGTGAGTATGTAAATCACGCTTTGGATTTTTGTTGTTGTTGTTATTTTCAGAAATGGGGAATTAAATTCATGGCCTTGCTCTTGTCAGGTAGGCACTGTGTTGCTGAGCTATATCCCCTGTCCACAAATCACTTTAATAGAATGGATATTTTAGTAATATTGTCTTCCAACTTCTGAATAAAGAATGTTTCCATTTATCAATATCTTATTTAATGTCCTTTACCAAACTTTTGTTACATCAATTGTTTTGTTATATTTCCTCTAGTTTATTCCTAAGGGTTTAATTTCTTTTCTTTTCTTTTTTTTATTTTATTTTAAAAGTAAAAGAATAAAAGCACTAACAAACATACACACAGTGCCACAAGAACAGTACAAAAACCAAACTACAGGTGCCAGGGGATCAACAGTGGTTGTTGTATTACACGTTGGTAGCTTCAAAGTGTATACTCAGGACAATACAAATAGACATACAAGGTTGATCAAACGACTAATCACCGATTGCTTCCCACATCAATATGACATGAGACAACAGTGCAACCATGTCAGCCATCCCGCACATATATGCATACCTACTCAGCTATCCTCCTCTTCCTCCTCTCCTCCCCTTCATCCCGATTGCTTTCTACCCTTGAGCAGTCTCCCTTCATACCTTCCAATCTAAATTCTCACCTCCAGGTTCCTACACTAATGATACTATATGCTGTTTCCACATGCACATCTGGTTTACCTCACTTATGAGTATGGTCTCTAACTGTGACCATTTGCCTATAAGGACCCTAGATTGTCTTTCTTTACAGCTGAAAAATATTCCATTGTGTAAAAATACCACAGTTTTTTAATCCAGTCCTCTGTGGAAGGATATTTGGGTTATTTCCATGATTTTTTTTTTTCGCGGTACTGGGGATCAAACTCAGGACCCTGCACTTGCTAGGCAGGCGCTTATTCCACTGAGCTATATCCCCAGCCCCCTCTGTTTTCATGATTTAGCTATTACAAATTGTGCTGCTATAAACATGGGTGACCATATATCACAGTGATATGCTGTTTTCAGATCTTCTGGGAAAATCCCCAGAAGGGGGATAGCTGGGTTGACTAGAACCTCCAGCCCTAGTTTGTTGAGGAATCTCCAAACCAATCTCCACAGTGGTTTCACCAGTCTGCATTCCCACCAACAGTGCAGTTCCTATTTCTTCACAGCCTCGCCAGCATTTGGTATGGAATGATTTCTTGATGCTGGCCAATCTCACTGGGGTGAGATGAAATCTCAATGTTGTTTTTATTTGCATTTCTCAAATGACTAAAGATGTAGAACATTTTCTCTTATATTTATTTGCCATTTGTATTTCTTTATCTGAGAAGTGTGTATTCATCTCAGATGCCCATTTCTGGATTGGGTCTTTGAATTTGGACAGGTTCATGTTTTTTAATTGTTTGTATGTTCTAGATAGAAGGCCTTTGTCCGAGGGACAGCCAGTTAGGACTTTTTCCCAATCTTTGGTTTTTCTTTTTACTCTGGTGGTGATTTCTTTAGATGTGCAAGAACTTTTCAGTAAGATGAAGTCCCAGTTATTGATTCCTTGAAGTGTTTCCCTTGCAGTTTCATTTTTGTTCATGAACTCTCTGCCTACTCCTGTGTCTTCAAGATTTTTACCTACCTTCTGTTCCAATAGATTCAGTGTTCTTGTTTTAATATTGAGATCTGTGATCCATTTTGACTTGAGTTTGGTGCATGGTGATAGACTTGGGTCTATTTTTAGTCTTCGGCCAGTTTTTCCAGCACCTTTCTTCCAGTGGGCTTGTTTGGCCCCTTTGTTAAATATTAGGTGGCTGAGTGTATTTGTGGTTGTGGCTGTATCTTCCAGTCTATTCCATTGATCCTCAGGTCTGTTTTTGAGCCAGTACGAGGTTGATTTTATTACAGTAGCTTTGTAGTATAATTTCAGGTCACGGATTGTGATTCCACCTGACTTGACCTTGTGGCCCAGAATTCCTTTTGCTATTCTGGGTCTCTTCTGGTTCCAGATGAACTTAAGGCATGTTTTCTCTAGATTTGTGAGGTATGTTGATGGTAGTTTAATGGGAATTGCATTGAATCTGTACAGCAATTTTGGTAGTATGGCCATTTTCACAATGTTGGTTCTTCCTAACCATGAGCAGGGAATGTTTTTCCATTTATTGAAATCCTCTTTGAACTCTTTTTTCAGAGTAATGTAGTTTTCTTTGAAAAGATATTTTACCTCTTTTGTTAGATTGATTCCTAAGTATTTCAATTTCTTGGTTGCTATTGTAAAAGGTATGGTTTCCTCAATTTCTCTCTCAGTCTGTTTGTTGTTTGTGTATAGGAATGCTATTGATTTTTGGGTGTTGACTTTCTATCCAGCTACTCTGCTGAATTTGTCAATTAATTGAAGGAGTCTTCTTGTGGAGTTTTTGGGGTCTTCCATGTAAAGTATCATGTCATCTGCAAATAGCGATTGTTTTAATTCTTCCTTTCCTATCCGTATTCCTTTTATTTCTCTCTCTTGTCTAATTGCTCTGGCTAGTGCTTCTAGAACTATGTTGAATAGTAGTGGTGACAGTGGACATCCTGGTCTTGTTCCTGTCTTTAAAGTGAAAGCTTTCAGTTTTTGTCCATTTAGTATGATGTTGACTGTTGGTTTGTCATAGATGGCTTTGATTAAATTGAGGTAGAGGGTACTATTTCTATTTTTTCTAGCATTTTTAATATGAATGTATGTTGGACTCTATTGAAAGCTTTTTCTGCATCTATTGAGATAATCATGTGGTTTTTGTCTTTGGCTCTATTGATATGGTGTATTACATTAATTAATTTGAGAATATTGAACCATCCCTGCATTTCTGGAATAAATTCAACCTGGTCATGGTGTATAATTTTCCTTATGATTCGCTGCATTCTATTTGCTAGTATTTTACTGAGTATCTTTGCATCTATGTTCATTAGGGAGACTGGCCTATAGTTCTCTTTCTTGGCTGGGTCCTTCTCTGGTTTTGGTATTAGTATGATACTTACCTCCAGAAATGAGTTAGGGAGAATTGTTTCCTTTTCTATTTCATTGAAGAGTTTGAGGAGTGTTGGCATTAAATCTTTGCTTAGCGTTTTATAAAATTCTGCTGTGAATCCATCAGGGCCTGGGCTTTTCTTTGTTGGTAAGTTTTTAATGACATTTTGAATCTCATTAATTGATATTGGGTTGTTCAGGGTTTTTATATCTTCCTGCTTCAACTTTGGTAATTCGTACATTTCTAGGAATCTGTCGATTTCTTCTGGGTTTTCTACTCTATTGGAGTAAAGATTCTCAAAGTAGGTATTAATGATCTTTTGAATTTCTGTGGGATCTGTAGTGATTTTATCCTTTTCATTCCTTATTGCATGAATTTGAGTTCTTTCCTTTCTTTTTTTGGTAAGATTGGCTAGAGTTTTATCAATTTTATTTACTCTTTCAAAAAACCAACTCTTTGATTCACTTAATTTTTGTATAGTTTTCTTCATCTCAATTGCATTAATTTCTGCCATAAGCTTTATAATCTCCTCCCCTTGGGCCTTGGGCTTGACTTGTTCTTCTTTTGCTAAAAGTTTGAGGTGCAACATTAGGCTATTTATTTGTTCTCTTTCTGTTTTCTTTATGTGTGAGTTCATTGCTATAAATTTCCCTCTGAGGACTGCTTTCATTGCATTCCACAGATTCCTATAATTTGTACTTGTATTTTCATTTGTTTCTAGGTATTTTCCAATCTCTTCTCTAATTTCCTCTGTGATGCATCGGTTATTCAGGAGGTTGTTGTTTAATTTCCAAGTATTTATAAAGGTTTTGAAATTCCCTTTGTCATTAATTTCCAGTTTCATTGCACTGTGGTCCGATAATATGCATAGGATAACTTCAATTCTTTTGCATTTAGGTAGATATGCTCTATGGTCTAGAATGTGGTCTATTTTAGAGAAAGTCCCATGTACAGCTGAGAAAAATGTGTATTCTGGTGTTGTGGGGTGGAACACTCTGTAAACATCTACCAAGTCCATTTGTTCACACATTTGGTTCAGGTTTGTTATATCTTTGCTGAGTTTTAGTCCAGTTGACCTGTCTCTTTGCTTCAAAGGGGTATTTAGGTCCCCTATTACAATAGTGTTATTGTTTATTTGATTTTTTACGTCTGTTAAGATTTGCCTTACATAGTTTGGTGCTCCAGTATTTGGTGCATACATGTTTAGGATTGTTATGTCTTCCTCTTGCAGTTTTCCCCTAACTAGTATATAGTGGCCTTCTTTTTCTCTTTTGATTGTTATCAGTTTGAGGTTTACATTGTCTGCAAGCATAACAGCTACCCCTGCTTTTTTCTGGGAACCTATTGCATGGAGGATTGTTTTCCAACCTTTGACTTTTAGTCTGTGGATTTCCTTTTGAGTAAAGTGTGTCTCCTGTATAGAGCATATTGTGGGATTCTGTCTGTTAATCCACTCTGCTAGTCTGTTTCTTTTGACTAGTGAATTGAGGCCATTTACATTGATGGTTATACCTGTTATACATTGGCTTATTCTTGTCATGCTGTTTACTTGATGTTGCTTTCCTACTTTTGCTGTTTAATTTCTTGTTCTGCTTAATGGTTCCTTTCTATTGTTGTTCCTGGCATTGTGATCACTTTTTTCTCTGTCTAGAATATCTTTCAGTACTTTTTGTAATGTCGGTTTGGCACTCATGAAGTTCATCTGTTGGTCTTTGTCGTGGAAATATTTTATTTCTCCATTGAATTTGAAGGATAGTTTTGCAGGATACATCAGTCTGGGTTGGAAGCTGTTTTGTCTGAGAATCTGTAATATCTCACTCCAAGCTCTTCTTGATTTCATGGTTTCTGTTGAGAAGTCTGCTGTGATTCGGATGGGTTTTCCTTTATGGGTGATCTGCTTCTTTTCTCTAGCAGCTTTTACTATTGTGTTCTGCTGCATATCTAGGATCTTGACTATTATATGCCTGGGGGTGGTTTTATTTGGGTTGTGGCTCATTAGAGTTCTATATGCTTCATTTACCTGCACATCAGTTTCTTTTACCATTCTCTAGAAATTTTCTGCTGTTATTTCTCCAAATATTCTTTCTATGTCATTTGTGTTGCCTCCTGCTGTTTTACTTATTCCTATTACTCACACATTATTTCTCTTTGCTTCATCTTGCAGCTGTTGGATTGATTTCTCCTGTTTCCTTGTTGACTTTAAAAGATCCTTCCTTTCACGGTCATTAGATGTCATGCTGTCTTCAAGATCTGAAATTCTATCTTCGGATTCATTCAAGCAGTTTTTCAAGCTTTCAATGGCAGTTTTCATTTCCTGGAAGTCTCTATGAGACTGTTTCATGTGTTCTAATTCATTCCTGAATTGCTCATTTAACATTTCCATTTGTTGCCTCTGATCTTCTAGTCTCTTATCTGTTTCTTCTCTGTATATGTGAAGCATTTCTTCCATTATTATTTTCATTTCATTTTTTGCCCCAGAGATTATTTCAGATTTAACTTCTTCTATCGCTTGATTGAGTTGTTTCTTTACTTCAGATATGATCATTTCAGAAATTTCAGGTATGTGGTTTCCTAGTTCTCCTATGTCATTGTGTCCTGTACTTGTTCTGGGTGGAGTTGTGTTCTGAGACTACATTTTGCCCCTTTGTTTTGTCATTTTGAATGTCAGATGACTGGTGCTGAGCTACTGGCTACCCAGGCTGCTCACTAAGTACTCTAGGGACTCTAGTTTACTTGGATGTTAAACTAAACCCAGCGTGGTTGCAGACTGTGGACCACTGGGCCCAGTCACCCCAGGCAAATGCTGGGGTGCCTGGCTCAGACCACAGCCACTATGGTGGGAGAGTGCTGAGCTTCGTTACCCGAGTGTCCAGTGTGTGGACAGAAAGAGTGTGGGTCTCAGCCTTGAAGCCTATGGTGGCTAGGCAGCGGCTTCTGTTTCAGGTTCCTCAGGTAGCTGGTCAGGGGGTAGCAGGGCTCTCCTCCCGACCCCAAGGACCCCAGAGCCTGAGGCTGATTCCACTCTGCAGGTCTCAACCACCAGCAGGGATAGGCCCTCCCAGTTGGATTTCCTTCCTAACTCTAAGGAGTGGAGCTTACCAGAGGAGAAGGGTTGCACTGCTCATGTGGTGTCGCAGGTCACTGGAGAAAGGTCCTAGTCGCAAAGCCGGGAGGCAAGTGGTGAAATGCCCGCTGCCCAGGTGTCTGAGCGAGTCCAGCTTTGTCTCTGGTTAAAGGTCCCAGTCTCACAGCCTGCGCACAGGCAGGAAGTGTGGCGCCACCCCGGTGTCTGCGTGAGGCCGCATTTGTCTCTGGTTAAAGGTTCCAGTTGCACAGTTGGGGCTCAGGCAGGAAACGCCGTGCCGCCCAGGTGTCTGCTGAGTCCTCCTTTGTCTCTGGTTCAGAGGAGAAGGGTGTCACAGCTCCTGCGAGGGTAGGTCAGCCTCCGTTGCTGGAGAAAGGTCCGACTCACAGAGCTGCAGGGACCATGAAACGCAGCGCTGCTTAGATGTCAGCGTTGGTGGGCCTTTGTCACTGGAGTGAGGTCTGAGTCCCATGCTGGTGGGCCTCTGTCACTGGTGTAAGGTCAGAGTCGCACAGCCAGGATTGGGCGGAAATGCCCTTCTGCCACTTCACCCAGGCAGAGGTCTGTTGCAAAGGCTGCTCCAATGGCTCCCTCTCTTCGGGAAAATGTCCCCTAAGCTTTCTGCCAAGAGTTGCGCTCAGAAGGTTGCTCAGATGCTGCTTTGTGGGCCGAGCTCCTCCCTGGCCAGAGATCCAGGTCAGAGCGAGCACACGCCTCATCTGCCCAGAGTTCCCCGCAGCGCACTTCTTAATTCTATTACAAATAAGAATATTGTTTTTAGGTTGTTTGTTGTTAATGTATATGAACGTATGTTGATAATATAACTTTGAAATGAAATCGTATTATCCACAAATAATTGTATTCTTTTTCAAATTTCAATGCCCATTATTTCTTTTTTTGTCTAATTTCTTCAGCTAGGACTTTTCACAATATGTCTAATTACAGCGGAAAGAGTGGACAACCTTCCTTTCTAACTTATCTTATAAGAAGTGGTTTCAGTTGAGATAGTATTAACTGAGGTATTTTCCCATGTGGTCAATGTTTTGTTGAGATGATTTCCTTTTGTTCTGTTCTTTATATGTGGAGTGTTTTTACTATAAAAGAGAGTAGAATTTTGTCAATTTATTTTTCTTCATTGATTGAAATAATTATATAATTTTTATTTTATTCAGTTAATGTAGAACTACTCTAAAGATTGATTTTTATATGTTGTAATATCCTTACATTTAAGATATAAATCCCACTTAGTCATGGTGTAAAAACTTTTAAATATTCTGCTGAATTTTTTTGCAGTATATTCATGAGGATTTTTGCATTTATATGATTCTAGGATATTCATTTTTAGCTTTCTTTTCTTCTGATGACTTCAGTTTTCATATTGGATGATACTCTTTTCCAAAATGCATTTGTAATTGTTTCTTATTCTTCACTTTTGGAGGATTTTGAAATGGTTGACATTTATTCTCTTTAAATACTCATTAGAATTCACCAGTGAAGCCATCTGTTCCTACACATTTCTTTGGTAAGTGGATTTAAAATACTGAGTCAATCTCCTTACTAGTTAAAGATCTGTTTACATTTTTAAGCAAGTCATCTTAGGATTTATATTTCTAGAAATTTCCCCATTAATTCTAGGTAGTTAAATCTTCTGACATAATTTTTTCCACTGGTATTTTACAATCCTTTTAATCTCTGTAACCTCTTTGTCCATTCTGTGCCTTTTGTAAATGAAAAGGCTGGCTTATTTCTCCTGAAGAACATACATAATATACTTACACATTTTCTTTATTACCGTATTACTTACACTTATCTGATGTATGTTATTCATTGGTTGTCTCTCTCCTTGTACAGTTGGTTACTATGCTCTAAACTCCAAAACTGAAAACAATGCCTGGAAATTAGAAATACTTAAAAAGGATTGATTTGATAACTCTGTTCAATACACCACCCTAAGCATGCTCACATTAATTTCATCAGGGTCAAATCTCTGGTATTTTTCAAGAGCTACTCACAAATCTCAAATCCCTATGTATAAAACTGCACTTCTATGAAAAGTTCATTTTAAACAGATTTGGGCAGTTCTTAGTTTCTTCCAGTACGTAGTCTACAATCTTGTATTCCTTTACAGCATCCTTTGCAACTATAGCTCATTAATTGATTTTATAAATAATCTAACCTTTTTCTACAGATAAAAGCAAGAACCTTGCCAAGATGTTTTGCTGGTATGTCTCCCCTTCTGCCACACAGCAGCTATTTAATAAACATTAATTAATCAACTACATTCACAGCACTAGCTCTTCAACTTTCACCCTTATGAAAGTGCATATAGCCAATATCAGGAATATATCCAAAAAGATTTTAGAGAAATAGCAAACCAACTCATTTATCACTGAAGAAAGAGATGCCCAAAAATTATTTGTAAATTTTCTAAGGTTAAAAGCAATATATAATTGTAACTTGAAGGGAAATCCAGGCCATCTTGTCAGCCCAGCAGTCACTGCATTCTGCTGAGAGGCTTTAGGGAACCCCTTCCTCAAAACTATTGTGAAAATTCTTAGCTATCAGAAGTAGGTAGCCATTCCTTTTGTAGAAGAAAACTCTTAATATTGATAGCAAAGCCTCTAATGTGATCAGAATAATGCTTGCTCCTATTGTATTCTAGAACTACAATTCTCTGCCTTTTTTCCCTTCCCACTGGTAATCCTTCTCAGTTTGCAATGATTTCATGTCATTTGTCCTTCCTAAGCTCTGTTGTCTCTCAATAGATATTCTGTCTGAAAAGATTTGTCCTTTCCCATGGCTTTTGTTACCATATATAAATGTCTGGCTCCTAAATACTTGTCTACACAATGATGAATACTATTTGCACCCAGCCCAAATCTGCTCAGATCTCTGTCTATCCTGTAGCTCCCATGTGCTTTCCTGTTAGTGGCTTATGTCTATAACTCTTAGGCAATTGTCCTCGGGCACTGGAATTGTCTTACTCATACGAACAATGGAAGTACCTGAAAGTTGTATGTATTCCTATTTCTACATTCTGGAATACGATATGAAGCTCCTTTGGTCGTACTGGGATGGATTCTCCCATGTAATTTATGTTGTAAATGAGTGTACAGGAGTGGGAAGCTGTATATCTGCAGTATCTCCAGAGCGTGCTCTTCCCTTTCCCTTTCTACCTCCATCATTTCCGTAATAAACCATCTGCATCAAAGTCCTTGGCTTAGGTCATGTCTGAAAAAGATCTTCCCCTGTGCCAAAAAGTTTATACCTGTCTCCTAAATTCCATATTTGAACCTCCAGTTACTGCTGGGCAACTTCACCTGACTAGCTGTTGTGTATAACTCTTGACAGTTGATGCACCAACTCTTTCACTTGAATTCTTGCAGCAATCATTAAATAAGCTTTGCACACTTCAGATATTTTGCTCTCTACACAGTTTCTACTCTACAGCGTGATGATTGCAAACATATAAATCCTGTCATCATCCCTTGCTCCTATGTATAAAATTGAAACATGTCTCACTGAAAGCCTACAAGACATCTGAAATTTTTACAAAGCTTTCAGTATGTAGACCTGGGTTTACCTTCATAGTCTCTGCAATTCAACTCTCTTCCATATTTTCAGATCACCTAAGAAACTGGCTTCTCACCTTTAGACCCTTGGCCCAAAGACTTTCTTACTTTGCAATGTCATATTGTTTTCAAATACCTTTCACATATTTCTATCACTATGTCCAATCTTCTTTCTTCTATCTCTTTTACTCATATAGTAGGTAAATATTAAGTTCCTACAGTATACTATGCCCTATTCTGGAATGTAAAGTAATCACATCATTGACTTCATAGCACTTCACATTTTGCTGGCAAACAGATAATAATTAATTAATTTATTTATTATACAAACGACCCTACAAATGCAACTGTGCTAAAAAGCACAGAGAAAAACATGCACAAAGCTACTGCACTGAATAGGTCTTTATCCTGACTTGAACTCCCTTATGAAGTAATAATAATGTTTGAATTTAGAACTGAAAAACATACATTAATTAAGTGAAGAGGAGTAGAATGAGCATTGAAAATGTAAACAGTAACCTGGGGAAGTCCTTGCAATGGGAAGAAATATGTATACAAGTGAGATTAAAAGTTGGTATTCAGTTTAGCTGTCAAGGCACAGGGAACCTTTCTAACCATTCATATCCATAAGGATGGCTCCGTACACCACTGGTGTGCTTTTGTGTATGTTTTTCTGTGACGTACATGGTGGTGACATTTCCTATGGAGCATCAAAACTGTCTGTTGACTTGATGATGTCACTCATTATAGTGTAATTTCTTAAATGATTCCTTGTGGTGTTTATCGCATCCCTAGAACACACTGTGAGGTTAATTTCATGAGGAAGGAGGATGGGAATGAAGGAGAAAAGGAAAGAGTAAGGACAGGAGAAAAGGGGAGGTGAAGGAATAAACAGGTAAGACCTGACATTTGGGATGTAAGAAGCAATTCAAGACAAGCAAAGAAATAACTTACCCTAACATATAAGAAATAAAGAATGAATTCCTACCCTCACATTGGACATGGAAACCAATGGAGCAATGGTGGGAAAAGATGTTTTGGAGTCTTTCAGTTTGCAACAATAAAGCTTCCAAGGAAAGAAAAAATAATGAAACATTGAGTGTTGGGTATTGTAGAGAGTGGTCAGTGACTAAATCTTCCAACCATGGTGTACCCAAGAGACATGATCCCTAGCCATATATTGTGAAGAAAGTTTAGCAGGGGAAACTATGTGTGAAAAGTAAAAGAAAAAAAAAAACAAAAAAAGAAACAAGGAAAAAAAAAAGAAAAGTAAAAGCAAAAACAGAGCCAAGCTCATTATGACAAAAGTATAACCATACAAAGTTTTAGATAGAAATAGAAACGTTTTTCCCCAAATAGTAGGAGGCCTTGCCCGGGTCGGGAGAGAAAACCTCTGTTTAAGTAGGTTGAGCAGCATGAACATGCTTACACTGACCATTTTTTAATGTACAAATAAATCTATATGGCCTAAATAACCTAGTACTAATTAAAACTGAAAATGAAAAAAACCAGAACACATTGAATCTTGAATCATCTTCTAACTTGTCTACTATAGAAATATATTGTTTGTCTCCTGGTAAATAAGTTCCTGGACCTTTAGCAGCTGACAGTCTGTACTGTTTTGGAAATAGAGAAATAAGTTTTATATGGAAGAAGGGTATTCATTTATTGTTCATTAATTTGTTAATAACTATCTCTTGGTCTCTCAGTAGGCACCAAGCATTGCACTAGGACAATGGCAGTGTTAGAAAATACAACCTTGGGCATGAAATAAACACTTAAGAAATAAACTAAAAATAAACAGATATTTGAGTCTGATAAATATTATGAAGAAAAGTATAGCAAACTATGAGAGGATGATGGGGGCTATTATGGGCTAGATTATGTCATTTCAAAACATACATGTTGAAGTTCTAAACACCTTTACTTAATCAATTCTATTTGGATAATGTTTAACAAATTGAATAAATTTTAAATAGGGTCATTAGGGTGAACCCTAATCCAATACCCCTGGCATCCTTACAAGAAGACACATTGATAGAGAAGGTCAAGTGAGTATACAGGGAGAAGATAGCCATGTACAAGCCAAGGTGCAAATTTCAGGAAAAACAAACACTGCTTACCTCTGCACCTGCATAGAGACTGTTGAACAACACATATCCACTGTTTAAGGCATCTAATTTGTGGTTTATATTAATGACAGCCCTAGAAACCTATTAAACGTTGGGTTGAAGGGGACTGAGGGTAAAAGTTGGAATAGATTTCACTGATTTTGAGGAGTTAAAGTAATAATTATGTGGCTCATGCTTTAATAGAGAGACAACGTAGACAAAGGAACCTGCATATACATTAAAGCCAGAGACCTAATGTGCCCTATGCCCTCTGAGTAGTGGTTGCCTCACCCACTTAAGCCATAGTAGACCAGTGAGACTTCTGTGTGGTTCTGATTTCATCCATAGTTCACACTAAACATCAACTTCAAGGCCAAACGTCTAAGCTAGTTTGGGCTATTTAGTTTTTGCACATCATTAATATTAAAACTTACAACGTAAATTACTCATTTAGCCCTGGCTTTACGTTGGCCACTATTATAAGCACTATTCCAAGGATTCAGGGAGCCCAGCCCTCCCCCTCATGGGGGAGTAAAAGAGTAAGCGTTCTGCACAGAAACACGGTGATGGATAGGGCTGTATTACTGCTCCGTAGTTTAAACTTCCGTTTAGTGTGGGCTGCACAACGATCTAACACACACCATGAAACACTCTGAAATGTAATATAAAACCCTGTTTATTCCTGCTGATGCTTAGGGTCAAAGTACTCATGTGTAACTCAGTGTATCCTTGCTGATGCTGACAGTCTAATGTGTCTTTATCAGGAAAACACACACACATTTATCATTTTAAGGTATCTTTCAGGCATAGACTTCAAATATTTCTCCAATGAGAAATGAACACTCACTTTCTCAGAATGCTGGTGTCCTGAGTGGTTTGTGGACAAAGATGTGAATATGAGTCTAGATTTATGAGCAGAGCAAAAAGAAAGACAATGCGAACGCTGATAGTTTAAAAAAATCAGTGAAGAGAAGACAGTGGAAGAAATACAAGTGTGGTGCCCAGCTTATGTAATGGTAACCTCATATAGTTTTAAGATTTAAGTTCAGCTATTTCATTCTAATAAGAGTGCTTATCATTGTACCATTATGTTACTATTGAAAACACTGCTAAGGCCAACAGAACTCATCATTTATTGAAAGTTCCAATATTTTATTGTTTATAAATTTATTATAACAATATATACAGTATCTGCGGAGGACAGGGCCTCACTGTGTAGTTCAGGTTGATCTTGAGCTCACAGGGTCCCTCTGGCCTCAGCCTCCCAAGTGCTGGGATTCCAGCATGTGCCACCATACCTGACTAACATTTTTCATTTTGACTAAATGCAATTTGTCAACATTTCCATTTGTGAATGTTTGCAGTGTAAAATCTAAGGAATCTTTACCTACATCTATCCCCAAAAGCGTTACCTCTAGTTATTTCAGAGTTTGATAATTTTATATTCTGTAGTTAAGCCTGTGATCAATTTTAACTTATTATTTGTAAAAAAGTGTAAGAGTTTGTTCAAGGTTCATTTTTTACATAAGGATGACCACGGGCTTTTGCTCCAGTTTTTGAAAATATTTTCTTTCAAAGCTCAATTGATTAAAAATATGTGGATCTATTTCTGGAGTCACCATGCTGCTTCATCCGTCTAACTGCCAATATGACAACATAATCTTCAACCTTGATCATTGTGGCTAGAAATAATATCTTGAACATAGGATCCTCCCACACTGTCCACCTTTTTCAAACTTAATGTAGTTCTCCAGGTTATTTTCTCTTGCAGGGTGTGAACTAATCTTGACGAAGCGTATTTTAAAACTTCTGGTGTGACTTTGTTAGGAAACACTTTTTTTGCATATATGACATTGGAAGGATTCGACAGCTTTACAAGATGAGTCTCCCGATTTAGGATTGGCTATTTCTCTCCATTTTCCATATTTGTTATTTTCAAACCTAAATACTTAGCATTCAAAATTGATGTCAGTAGCATTATATTTTACATTTTGTTTTCATGTTTTAATTTCTATATAGAAAAATAAAATTGATTTTTATGTTCATCTTATATTCTGTGAGTTTGTTAATCTTACCCATTTCTTCTGAGGATGTTTTTAAAATTTTCTTCTGAAGAGAATAATAAAAAAGAACAATATTAAAATATCAACAACATAGACAAAATCAAAACTAAATCAAATAAAAATAATACGGGGTTTCAGAACAAAATGATAGAAATAAACAGTGGCTGTTATATTGCACATTGTTAGCTTGAATGAAGGTGCTCAGATTACCAGATGTGAGGACTTTTATAGGTTCTTCAGGACTATCCATGTAGATGGTTGTGGCACCTTTAAAGAAAGGAGGATGGGTACCTTTTGTACTTACCAGAATTTCTTTTTACTTCTTTTCTCACCTTATTGAATTTGCTAATTTGCCATACTATGTTGCACAAGAGGGCTGAAAGTGGATATTGTCACCTTGTCGCTGAGCTTTGGAGGAAGCACCAAAGCTATTAAATATCATATCAGCTGTAGGGAATTGGAGGACATTTTAATCAAGTTGGAGATATTTCTGCTAACGTTTGTCAAACGCTTTTGCGCCTCAATGCATATGATCATGTGACTTCTTTTTAGCTTGTTTATATGGTAGATTTCATGCTTTCTTTTTAATATTGCACCACCATGCATCTTTGGAATAAACTCATTGCTATACTATATAGGTATTTTCATAAATTCTTTGAATATATTAAATTTTACTCATATTTACTTAAATTTCAGAGTTTGTATGTGCATTAATGTGTATGCTGGCATATATTTACACTTATATTGGTTAGTACTTTTCTCTTGTTAGTATTTTTTCTGATTGTCCATACATAGTACTGGAGAAATATCAACTGCATAATGACATGAATTTAAAATACTTTTTCTTCATTTTCTGGAAGATGCTGTATGAACTGATGCTACTTTTCTCAGCCATTTCAAGAACTCTTCTAATCACCTGGGCCCACAGACCGTTTTATAGGAGGTTTTCTTTCTATTTCTTTTTCATCTAAAACTTCAATTTTTTGGTAGGGATGCTACTACTTAAGATATTCGTTTTTTATTGGGAGAGTTGTGATCATCTGTATTTTTCAAGGAATTCATCGATTTTAACTAAATTGTTAATTTGTGGGGATGGTTGCATTATTTACTTATCTTTTACAGGTGTGCAGGCTACTTTATTTTTCATTTTGTTAATTTGTAACTTCTTTCTTCTTTGCAAGTCATTCTAAAAGCTTGTCAGCTTCATCAACACTTTCAAAGAACACAGGTTTTGCTTGATTTTCTCTATTGCTTTTCGGTTTTTCACCTTGTCTTCTTCAGGCTTTATCTTATTTTATTCACCTTGCTTTTCTCTGCTTTTAACACAGAAACTATTGAGTTTCTTTTTTTCTTACTTTTTTTGTCTTTTTGAGACAGAGTTTCACTATGCAGTTCAGGCTGGCCTTGAACTCACTTTGCCGCCAAATTTACAAACAGCTACCATTTTTTCTTAAATCCTTTTCAGCCTACCTTCAAGGTCCCTTCCACAAACATTAAAAATAATCCTGTGTATGTGAGGCTGTGCTGTATTCCTTGGTTTTATTTGCTATGGTTTTCAGTCTTTGTATTGTTCACATTGAGTACTTCTTAGTTTAGTTCAATTTTGTTTTTCTGCAGGTGTTTTATGTTTTAAATTGAAACCTGGATGTTTTGGTATTATGCTACAAACTCTGGATCTTATTTGACTCAGTCATAATGTGGCCTCCCATGGCAAAGGTCTTGTAGGAGAGTGGTCTCTATGTATAATAGACAGGTGGAGATACACCTGTGAGCCTCTCAGGCTCCCCTGAAATCCAGGAAGGAGGCTGCCCATCTCTGCGAGGCGTGGCTGGAAGCTCAGTGTTTCCGTCATCGAGCCTGTGCCGACACGACCTTAGATGAAAGGACAGAGAGTATCATGACTGCTCCTCAGCTACTCAACGGGAGCAAAACCACAAGTGACCTCATTACTGCTAGGGGTAATCACGATCTTGACTCTCCACTAGCATCTTCTGATTCCAACTCACGATGAATTGAGAGGGGGGCACAACCTTACTACTGAGAGGGAGGCAAGTGTCCAGGCTTCCCACAGGCCTCTATAAACACCTCTGGAAGGATCCTCATTACTGCCCAGTGGGGATGAACATCCTAGCTCCCTTCCTGGTTTCCTCTGACACCATCTCAGTGGGTAATTTGCAATGCTCATTATAGCCTGATGAGGGTGGAAATCTAGGTTCTTCACAGAGTGTTTCCTAGGGTGGGTGGGCTGAGACAACCATTATTCTGTGCATATTGGCCAGAGCTAGAGCAATTATATAAAAGTTCCTTATTTGTTTGATTAAAGAAAATGGTCTTTTCTTGGACACATTTTTTAAAAATCGCATCTGTTTGCATTTCTGAGCTGCTGACTTTTCCAGGAATCACTGTAGAATATACGGTCCAAAGTAAAGGTAAAACCCAGTGAACTGATGTCATTCTTTCGGTATAAATATTCCAGGGCAGTGTGTCCTCTCTCTGCCATTTAGAGTCTATTTTACATTTTAGTAGTTTTTAATCTGTAATTTTTGCCTAATTTTCTATCTATACTTTTAAAAGATAGAGTAAGAATGTGAATTCCGTCTTTGTAGAAGTCCTCCATAAATAATGATAGTACTTCCATGTATCTATTTACTCCATATATTTTTGAGTATATACTAAGTTCCACGTGATACATAGTGACTAATGGCTTCTATTTTCAAGAAGATAAAAGTTTAGTGAGGGAGACAGATGTTAAAAATTACAAAATAATTAGTTACTTGCAATTGAACTAAGTTGTGCTGTACAAAGTAGCATAAAACCAAATATAAGGAAACAAATTTATCTTTATTCAATCATTTCTTCAATATCTGATGGTTGTATTAGTTGTAAATACTATTGCATCAAAAAGAGAATTTTTAAAATCTAAGTAGGAGAGAACACTAGTTTGCATCACTTGAAATGAAGAAACAGTTAAATAATACATCATTTTAGGGCTTAGAAAATGCAGATGATGTAATGCTGGCTGAAAATGATGCTCATGGATTTTGAGCCCCAAATTCACAATCTGAGGGTCTCTGTAGGTGGTACATCCTTTTGCTTTTGGTGATGGAATAATGAATTATAATTCTGCACTCTCCAATTCTATCTTATTGCTACAAGAAACATATAATCCCAGGTTTAATGAATCTTATTTCTATGCTACAATGGTGATTCTTAGGTATTCTACTGCCTAGGAAACTCTCTAGTGTCATAGCATTATTTATTATGGAATGTTCACCCACTTTATTTGTCTTTGATTGGACTGACTTCATTGTCTTCCATCTTCCAAAGAACATGCTGGCATTTTTAATTTGATGGACTGCTGAGAAACCACGGCAGGATATAGACCAGCCCATCAATAGTGCATTGAGGATTTCATTGATGTGGAGAGCTAATTAGGGGACTATGGGGAGTGGACACTCGTTGAAATCCATATGGCTTTTCAGTGCTCTCACTGTAGGGCTGCTCCTGAGATGAATAGTAAATGAAGATGACTTGTTCTGTGCTCTCACTGCCATCCTGTCGTATGCTTATTTGCCAAAGGTCCACTGCCAAGATACTCCTGCACCCCTGTAACATAGAGTCCAAAGTCAAGCAGTAATTGTCTATTTCATAGGTCTTAAAACAGTTTTCAGGTTGTCCTGAGGAGATACGAATTACCAGCCTTTAGACTGTTTATTAAACATATAAAGACTTCATAATTTCTTTTTAACTCTTGGTTGAGCTTGAATACTTCAAAAATAACTCCAACTGCTCCCTCAATATATATGTGTATAGATAACAGAGGAGTGTTGTATGCTCGTTTGCATTTTGTATATATAGTCGGTACTAATTCCTTAGGCAGAGATCAACCCCACAAAGTTATGGGGAAAAGTTACTAAACATATTAGAGTTGGATTTGAATTCCACTCCGTGACACAGAACTACTGATATATTGAATATTTTATAAAATTAATATTACTCTGGTTCTTAAAAACCCATTCACTAGACGGTGAAATATATTTCTTCCTAGTATCCATCATATCTTTGACCTGCCTCATCTTTAGTAAGTCCAAGGTATCCTCTTTTGTGCAAAATCTGCTTTTGCTATCAAGTAAAGTGCCACTTTGGCAGCGACAGCATTCCCAAATATTTGGCTTTGACTCACGCCCCTTGCAGTATGATATCCCTGGCTTTCCACACCAAATATTTGCTTATGTCTTTTTTTCTTTATCAAAATGACTGTTTCTTACTTTTATTGTCACCATTAACATTCTTATTGGAGTCAATCTAATTTTCAATGTTAAATGAGATCCTTTGAAGAAATCAGTAACATATCTTTTGGTTATTTTTAAGTGCCACGAAAGACACAAATCATCTATGTTATTACCCATTATCTCTTTACTTCTCACAACATCCATATCCAGGTATTACCATATTTACATTTTAAGCCCATAGTAGCAATCCAAGGAAACCATGTAGCATATATAAGTTTACATATATAGAAAATGATTGAAGTAAAACTTAAATCTTAGATTTGCTGACCAAAAAATGTCTTAGCTCTTCCTTTATAAGTATGCTTTTAACAATCAAATGATGAATTTACTATAATAGTTTAATATTTACTTTAAAGGATGAAAATTATGTAGACTATCTATGTGGGTTTAAATTAAGATCTTCATGCTATTACTTATTATTTCCAAAAGGCATATCGTTTTACTTATAACTGTGATACAAATCTCAAACTAAAAGATATCTTCATACAATGATACCTCTGAAATCTACAAGAAGTAAAATTAATTTCTCAATACTCCACTCTATTTTCATACCTGCTGTTTTAGGACTTCTTCTTTTCATTTAATGACAATTATATTCTTCCAAAATGTCAAGGAATATGTTGATGTCATCCTTAATTCTCCCCCTTTTTTTTTCTAATTCCCACAGAAGAAAATCCTCTAAAGTTTGTCTTTGAAACATACCCAGAATTCAAGCTTTTCTTTTAATCTTCATCGCTCCCATCCTGGACTTACCATGGTTGTCCCCAGTGCTAGAGTCGTCTATAGCTTGGCACCTTTAAATCAAGTCTAAACACATTTCTCAGAAAATTCATGCTTACACGTAAATCAGATCACATTCGTGTTCTATAATCTGCTCAGTGGTTGCCAACAGACTCAGAGACTCAGAAAAAAAAGTCAAAGACTTTGTATTGCTTATCAGGCCCTCTATAGCGAGGCTCATGTCTTTACCTCTCTACACTGATCACACTGCATTCTGTCATGTATAGTATTTAGATCTTTGTATCAAGCGGATCTGATTGGTCATCAAATACATACTTGCTTTTGGGCCTCCGGATCTGCTGTTTTCCCCTCCCAGAAGCAGCAGTCTGCTGTCATCCACCCGAAAGTCCCCACTCTTCCTTCAAACCTTCAAGAGGACTTCACCTACTCCTGGAGAACTTTCTTGACCATAATATTGAAAACTGTAATCCTTTTAGTCCACTCCAGGCCTCTTCAGTATTTAATTTTTTTTCCAAATCATTGATCAGTATCTCTTACATTGTTTACATATTTCTACTGAGGACTTCTGCTTTTTTCACTAGGATAAAAAGTTATAATCCAGATATATTATGTTTCTAGCTATAATAATGTTAGTGACTTCTATTATTAAGAAGAGAAGCCTAATCTTTCATAGTAAGAAAATACATATAGTTGCTGAATGGAAGAAAACATTTAAAATGAATAAAACACCTGCAAACCCTGGTTGCCTAATAGATAAGGCATTGGTTTCCTAAAATTAACAAAACTACAAACCAATAAAGTTAAATATGAAAACAATGGTTTAATACTGTAGATTAGTTTCATGACATGTTAATTTGCTGCAACTAATTTCCTTATATTGCATTCAATGGTAGAAATACGTTATTATATTTGTGTGTTTTGTGTTTTACTTGGTTTTAAATTGATTCTTTTGAATTTGGCTGTGCTGAGCCATTATTATGATCATTTAATTTTTATTAACAGTGAAACTGTTCATTATTTTGATGGGATGATCAGTATAGTGGTGTACCTCAAACTAAAAGACAGAAAAAGAAAATATTCTCATTCTTTGCATACTTACTATTACACTTATTGGCAATGAAATGTGGATAATTAGTATATAAAAGATGGAAAATGTTCCCCCAAATCAATTCACCATGTCAATATGGCACAGACACCATGCAGCGTTTGTTAAGCCCATATGTTATATTTTACAGGGACTTATTTCCTTCCACAACCTTACTTTGTCCATGGTTGTTTCCTGCTTGGTACACTGTGAATATCCAACACATGACTTCACCCACTGAAGTCACCTTGGGAAGATGACTGCTAACACCATTCCAAGCAGGCCTGCTGATGTCTCATGGCAAGCTTGTAATACAAGCAACCCACAATATGCCTGTTTTTTTTTTAAATGAGCATAAAAGGAAGACACAAAGTTCATGAATTCTCACAAGAATTGCATCTATACCTGCAGGCCCCTCAGATCCCCAGAGCAGTTCAGAAAATGTCTGTGAACCCCCAAAGAGTTGGCAAAGTATCATATATAACATTTGGAAATACTGTGAAAAAGCAACAGAAAAAGAGGTTTTCAATTTGTTAAAAAGAACAGACTTGTAAAAGAAGAGACATTTCTGCTAAGGCCAATTTAACAAAGAGGAAAGTGAAGATCACTGAAGATAATTCAGGTAGAGAAAATTTCATGAGGAAAGAATTGGAGGCAAGAGAGCCCTTGGGTTCAGCAGTTAAAAATAACAACAACAGCAACAATGACATCATCAGCGACAACAAAAACTGCTTAGAAAACAGAGTATAAGTACATACTCTTCACCCATTAGCATAATTAGTCTGGTATTAGGTATATTAAGAAAATATGATGAACATTAAATAAATACTGATTCCTTGTTGTGTGAGCCACTCACATAGAATCAGGCTTACCACTGCCTGAAAACATTAATGATTAAAAATCCTTTGCATTTCTTTTTCCTTCTAACTAGGTTTAGCAAGTTTCTTGATGGCTCCAAGATCATACAACTAAACACATACCTCCATTTGAATCTTAAGTCTATGTTTAACTGCTATGTTCTGCACCTTTATGTAGATAGCATGAACCGTCCCAACAACTAGAACCCGCAAACACAATGCATGATTGATGGCTGATGCGAGCGAAAGAAAAGAAAGAGAAAACAAGACAAGGCAAAGAGCAGAAGCCAGAGCAGGAAGTCATACTGTGGAAAGGAAATCTCTCAAAGGTTAGCAACATCGCAGGCTCGCTGTTCTCACCAGGCTAGAGTGACAAAATAACCTTACAGATGATCTTCTGCATTTTAAGAAACCACCCACTAAGACGTAGTTCCAATTCTTTCCTTCTCTTCCTTATCTCCCCCTTGGGCAGCTTCCTGCTGCCACCTCATCCCAGTCACTGCTTTTCACTTCAAGCTCTGTAACAGGTCTGACAGCTTACTTTTATTTTGGTAATAAGTAAATATTTTAGCAGTTTATACCCCATGAATCGGATGTAAGAAGTTTTTGGCCTTCAATATCCTTATGAATGCTGAATCTGATCTATGAAATTTTTTTTAAAAATTCATGTTAAGATTTTTTTTATCCGGATAGGTCGGCACTCAACAGGACGCCTGGCCAAAAATGTTTAAAAGTTCCAAAATCCATAAGCCAAGCAGGAAGGGTAAAGTGGTTTTTGTTTTCCTCCTTAGTAAATCATTTAAATTTGTTAATGAATTCGTACATCTGTCACTTAGAGTATATCTATATGTCCCTGCTCAATGCTGGAAATAACACTATTGCTTCAGATGCACTGGAACAATGTCACATTGACTGATTTGTGTGATAGGGGCTTTAAATCTTTGCACCAACTTCCTTATCTGCAAAAAGCAAAGCAGCACTTTCCAAATGGAGCAGATCTCACCCAAAGGGCATCATAAAAATGCTAAGGCTATGAATGCTTTTTCCTATCTAAGGATATCACCTAGTACAAAGTACAGAAACAAAAACACAGATAAAAATAAAATTGTAGGGAAAATAAAATATTCCAGAAGGAAAGAACTTTAGAAAACTCTTACTAATAACCTAGTGAAGATAAAGGAAAATATTGTACTCATGAAGTAAGAATAATAAGTTACAACATAGAAAATTTGTAGAAAAGATGAGAACTCTTTTCCTTAAAACTTGACTTAAAATTAATAAGATACACTTACTATCAGAGATGCATGGCCATATTTCCAGTACTTGGACAATGAGAGTCCCAACAAAGAGATCAGAGAAAAAAGAGAAATGGTCCAGAAGTAATACAAGACCTAAATTGAGGTTCCTGAGATTCAAAATTAAAATAGCGCCCCCAAAAGACCACCAAAATTGCAGAAACAAGTCACCAAAGCACTTACAAAAATTTAGAACACGGAGAACAAGGAAAATCCCACAAAAGCTGCAAGCAAATAAGTTCTACCTAATGTGTCAAGAGTGCTCTTGGCTCAGACATTTTCGCGTTGACGAAGCACGTGTTTGAAATTCTAAAAGATCGCTTCCACCTTAAATTATCTGACCGAGAAGCCATAAAGGGAGTAAAAGGATAAGTAACATGAATGGTCTCAGATTTATCTACCCTTCAGCTTTTCTTGAGAAGCTATCAAAGAATATTCATCAAAAAATGAAAGGTTAAGTCATGAAATAGACACGATGTAGCAGAGTAGATATATCTGTGAGATTCAGTAGGTTTGAAGTATGGGAAAAGTGGAGAAATTTGACACACGAGGAAGATTCAGGGAATCCTGGGCTCATTTCTTAGACATAAGCCACAAGGAGCTACTGGGCATTTACACGGGGGAGTTCAAATGGAGATCTGTTATCAGTGTAAACTATGTATGACATTATTAAATAATATAATTGACTTTAATTTGTACACTTACCATATATTTGAATGTTGATAGTTTTGATATGCTGAGATAATCACAATGTTTTGACAATAATTTCACTCATTTCATGTGGCTGTTAGAGATGCCTAAATAATATATGCAGCTCACCTTACTAATCAGGCAGCATTTCTAAAAGGGTGAATAAATATCTCAAAGCAAGGGCTATGAAACAGCTCCATAAGTAAATTGTCCAAAGTAAATGGGATCTAAAAGAGTCCTTCTAAGTGGTGAAATTAATAGGAATAAAATTGAAATGGTTCTTAGATTGAGGGGCAACTTATCCTACTTTGAAAGAATTAACAGTTGACTTAGTGATAAGCATGTGGAAAAACAATTAATGAGGAAAGGAGCAAAGCTGAAAAGAACACAAAATATAAAAGTTAAGAAAATTATCAACATTGCATTACATGGCTCAACTGTGAATATTTTTTACACATATATACCAGATGATGATTTACATTACTGATGAAAATCACTGCTGATACAAAACTTCAGTATAAATAATGGCAAGTACTTTAGTCCTAATTTAGGTAGAATGAGATAAGATTTCATGCGTAATGAAGACTTTAAGTTCTTGAGAGTTAAATATTCATTTCCCATAGTGGTAAGAAAAGATTAAATTGAATTTTCTAAGATTAGAAAGTGAAGAAGTGATATGATATTATTTATTCATAAAGGAGTCAGATATCAAAAAGAAAATGTTTTAAAATTACAAATTTTATTCTTGGAATTGGTAAATGAAAGATAACAGCATAAAGACAGCTACTATCTTTATAACACTTCACTTAAATTCCTTAATTATATGCAAGTTATAATTAGATCAAATTTTAAAATATATTTAATGAGAAATTGCAAAAGTCATAGTATTCAGTAACATATTAAAAATTGTACTTTTCTTATTGGAAATCGAATGAGATAATTTCAAATCCATTGAATTTGTAAAAATTAAAATATTATCTAGTTATCATTATTGTGTGAATATGTAGATTGTTTCATGTAATGGTAATGGAGTTAATTGGTAATGGTAATGGTAAATTGCTGCCATTGGTTCAAGAAAGTAGACTCAGTGGTATCTAATAAAATTACTTCTTGAATCAACAATTATAGTTTGAGAAATTGCTTTCATATACATACATGATAATATAAAAGATCCATTAATAAGCACAATACTTCCACTCTGTAAAATCACACAACAGTTTAAAAAATGTATTAACTCTTTATTTATTAGAGCAAGAACAAATTCTCTATAGATTTTTTTTATTATTTTAAAAGTAAAAGAACGAAGACATATTAACAAACAGACACAAAGTAGCATAAGAATAATACAATCAAAACTGATCTACAGACAAGGTGACAGGGAATCAACAATGGTTGTTGCTTTACAAATTGATAACCTCGAAGTGTGTATTCAGGAACAAAGATACAGACATGCAAAATTGATCAATCAATTAATCATCAACTATTCCTTACTATGAAGTGACCTAGTTCAGTAGTACAACTGTGTAAGATATGCTGTACATACATACTTACTTTCTTACATATTTTTTTCCTGTCTTTCCTTTCCCTTTCTTTCCCTTCCTTTAAAGTGTGATAGAAAAAGAACTACATCAACAACAGAAAAAAAAAAAAGAAACCGAAAAGCATTAACAAAGAGACACAAAGTAGTACAGTAACAGTATGATCAGAATTGAATTATAGACAAAGCCACAGAAAACCAACAAGAGTTGCTGCACTGCATATTGATATCTTCAAAGTGTGTGCTCAGGATAACACATACAGACATACAAGATTGATCGAATAACCAGTCATCAACTATTCCTTAGCATTAAGTGACATAATACAATAGTAGAACCATGTTAGCCCTCCTGCACATATGTATCTACATATATACATACATACATTTTTGCCTCTTTTCTCCTTTCCCTCGTCCCATCTGTTCTTTGCTTTTGAACAGATTTCCTTCATGTCTCTTAGTTTATATTCCCACTCTCAGGTTCTTACACCAGTGACAAAATATGTTGCCTGCTCATGTACCGGTGATTTATTTCACTTATGAGTATGGTTTCCAATTTTGACCATTTGCCTACAAAGTCCCCAAAACTGTCTTTCTTTATAGCTGAATAATATTCCATTATATAAAAATGCCACAGTTTTTTAATCCAGTCTTCTGTGGGTGGACGCTTGGGTTGCTTCCACATTTTAGCTATTACAAATTGCGCTGCTATAAACATGGGTGCACATATATCAGAGTGATATGATGTTTTCAGTGCAATGAAATTGGAAATTAATGACAAAGAGAACTCTAAATACCGCATAAACACTTGGAAATTAGACAACAACCTCCTGAATAACCAATGGGTCACACAAGAAGTTAAAGAAGAAATTTAAAAATACCTACAAATAAATGAAAACGCAAGTACAACCTACCGGAATCTGTGGGATGCAATGAAAGCAGTCCTCAGAGGGAAATTTATAGCAATGAACTCATATACAAAGAAAACAGAAAGAGAGCAAATAAACAGCCGAATGCTACACCTCAAACGCTTAGAAAAAGAGCAACGAGCCAAACCAAGAGCCCAAAGAAGGGAGGAGATTATAAAACTCAGGGCAGAAATTAATGCAATTGAGATGAAGAAAACTCTACAAAAACTTAGTGAATCTCTATAGATTTTAAATGTAAAAGTTAATGTTAAGAACAATGTCCTTATTATGGTTACATACAAAAAGAAAATAGGAAAGGAAAAATCTCTATATCTGTCTTGTGTATCTGTACAGTTACGTGAATATGTAAAATAATGTGTTATAATGCACTGAAAAATGTGGATTCCAGTACCATTATCAGGCATGGGAGGCTCAGGCTTTTCCTATGAGTTACTATCCGACATTAATTTCTAAATTACAAGATGAAATTTTTATGTTCTAATCATTATTTGTATGCACAGTTTTAATACCTATAAGCATAAACATCATTTAAATATCTGTCCATCTTCTGGTTACCAGATAGTTGTAAATTACTTTAACCTATAAGAAATTGTACATATTTGAGCTTTTGGACTTACAAGAGGGCGACTTCCTGCTCTTCAGCCTATTGTTTATCTGTCTGGTGTCTATTTTACTCGGGGAAAATGGAAGTTTCCTGAAGCCAAAGACGTTACTTTGCTTACTTTATCCCTACTGCTGCAATAGCCATGGCTGAGAGTGGGCCCTGGGGAAAGTCTGTTTTATACAGCAGTATGACTTTCTAGTTTAAATAGATAATATAAAATATGTATTGAAATATCACAATTTAAAATATAGTTTCTACATATTTTTTCTTCTTAAAGGAAATAGTTGTATAGTCGTTTAGAGTGTGAAATTAACTTTGAGAATTTCTGTTTTCTTTAAGCAGTTCTAGTTTTACTATGTTTTCAGAACTACATCTTGTAAAATTCTCAAGCTTTACATCTTTGACCAAATACAAGTTTTATAAAATTTGGTGACATTTAACTGAACAGGTAGGGTTTTTTATAGAGTATACAATAAATGTATATATATATATATATATATATGTGTGTGTGTGTGTGTGTGTGTGTGTTTGTGTGTGTGTGTGTTATTTCAAGTTTACTACTAAATTGTTTATTTTCATAAACAGACTAATATTTCATCCTACAATAAAATTTATTATAATCTATTTGTATTTATAAATACTGTACCCATATTAATTGTGTAAATTTCTAACCATTCAGTATTCAGTATGTTAGGACTTTTATTAATAGCTACCCTGTTACTCAAAAATCATCTCTCTTTTTTTTAAAGTAAGAATGTTTATGATTAGGCAGGAAATATTTTAAATGTTAATCAATTAAAATTACACAATTTAACAGGCTTTTAAAACCTTTGCACACAGTTTTACCCAAAAATGTATTTACTTTATTCCTAGTGATCATTAACAATTAATATCACAATGTAAGAGAACCAAATAGAATATCAAAACTTTATATGACACCACTGAACTGCAAAATTAGTTTTATAAATTTTATATCTGGATTTAGATACGAAACTAAGCAGAGAAACCCTCCACGCTTTCTTCTGGTTGTTTGTGTGATTTTGCTCCACATTCTTAAAGTACCACTCTGCTTTCATCCACCTCATTCATTGTTCAGAAAGCGAGAAAGGAAAGAAGAGAGAAATGGAAAAGAAGATCTAAAGATGAAAATATAAATGTGATCTATGAGAATGCATGTATAAATGTACATATGTGTGCATGATATAGATTTGTACATTTCACGTAGTATGTGCATGGACAAACATATGGAAAGTGAGACAGAGACACAGAAAGACAAAGAGACTGAGTTTCACAGCTCGTTCTTCATTTGCCAGCAGACAGCTCTCTTTATTTCCCAGGGTTACCAAGCAAACATGGGTCATTTGGTTTGACTTGTACTGTATCCGATTCCTGCAATCACTGTCGGAGCGATGCAGTGGAGCACAGCACCCAAATGCTATGATCTTCCTAACAGCATGCGATCTGATTGTATTATCAGGCTTTCTATGGACCTGTCTGCAAATAATCCTGTACCAACAAATGCAGTAAGATATTCACAGACCTTGTGATCACCGCCAATATCATTCCAACAACTCAGGACATTTAAAAAAGGCCTACACAAATCAAGTACACAAATGAATGATCATCTAAAGCATTCAACAAGGAGGCCAAAATTTGTTATTTCTAGTGTGTGTGTGTGTGTGTGTGTGTGTGTGTGTATGTGTGTGTGTATTAAACAGCTTTCTCCACACTGAATTATCAAGCAGAAAATCTGTTTTCCACATTAAATGTTATGGAAGACAAGACAAATTTGTTTGCAAAACTAGACTCACAATGTATAAAATTAATTTCCTTTAACTAAATTCAAATAATTTTCATTTCCATTAAATAAAAATTTGCATAAACATTAATTATAAATCACATTTGAGTTTTGTAATTATTTTACATTGGATAAACATGAAGCAGGCTAAGTGTTTATTATTCCTAATGAAAAAAATTTATCCTGTTTCCTGCCCAAAGAATAGGGAAAAACATTGAAAGCTGACTCAGTCTACACGACCTGAAAAAGAATACACTGCTTTCCATAAAAGTAATGTTTGTAAGTCCTCCCTTCCAAAATAAATTTGTATGTCTCTTCCATACTCTGCAGTGCACAATGTTTGTAATCAATTATTTCATCCACTCAATAAAAGTTATTTAAGCATAATAATATTACAGGCACCACTCCCAGCCACAGGACATAAGAAAAACTAAATAAGCAAAATGTGGTAGCACCGGCCTATAATCCCACTATTCTGGTAGGCAGAGGCAGGAGGATGGCAACTTTGAGCTCATTCTGAGCAAGTAATGACTTAGAGAAACCTTGTCTCAAAGTAAAAAAAAAAAAATTTCCACCAGATTTTTAAATATTCAAGGAGATGGATATCAAGGGGAAGCTGTCTAAGTGTCCTCAAAGAACATTCTAGCAGAAGAGTGTGAATGAGTATGTGGGGTGTGTGTGGCATATTTAGTGGCGCAATAACCACCTATTTTCAAACTGCTTCCAATTGAAAATTAAACCTAACAAATATCTTCTAGTGTGAATTTCAAAATATGGCCATTTTAATTTAAACTTTTGCTATCATGACCTAGAGCTCTCTCTCTATTTAATAAATATACTTTCCCAGTCACCTCTAACTACACTTTTCTGCTTTTCTAGCCACTGATCATTTCATACACATTAAAGGTATACAAACTGATCACCCTTATAGATTGAGCTCATGTTTCCTGAGACATTTGGATTTTAAAAGTATGTTGGAGTTGAAAACAAAGTAAATCTCTTGTCAGCAGTGTGTTTTGAGGGGTTGGCTACAAGGTGAGCAGGAGAGAGTTCTAAACTCTCAGTGGATAGTCTTTGGTCTTCTTCTTCAATCATAGAGTGTTCTTTGCCAAATCATATCATCATTTAGGATCTAAATTCTCCACTTCTCAAATGAAAGCCTTTTGTGGAATAACTAGTGGGCACCTAAAACTATAGTAAATTTCATCAATTCCTATTCTGTGAAATTCTACAGGAGATAGATAAAGGGTGGAGAAACAAAGGGAAAATATTTTATTCTCCTGTATCAGAGACTGAGTATCTAATTCAACGCCATTTCGTTCTTGGGTGTTCATTATGTTATAGCTCTCATTTCTGATGAGACAATAGAGTAACTGCGACAGGACAGACTAAAAGTCCCATGGCTTGTATTTATTAAGAGTAAAATAAATGCTTGCAAATGTCGGATGGGACCAACATTATTGTATACACTATGCAGTATATTTTTCCAGTCAGCAAATTGCCTCTAACTTTGCTATTTATAATTTACCTAGGCTTAATTAGCAGACTGTTTCCCAACTCAGCCCTGCTGCAGGGGGAACATAAAGGAGAGTGGGACAAAAAAGAGACAGACCTTTCTGGTTGCTGAAAGCAAGCCATACATATTCATGGTGAAAGCAGAAAATCATTTGCCAAACTGTAGGCAGTAAATACAAATTAACCCTGCAACCAAAAGCGTAATATTTGCATTTTCAAGACTTAGATCTCTCTGGGATTAATTAGGTGATCAGCAGGAATTAGAGTTATCATGAACAAAGCCTGGCCATAGATCGCATGTGTGAGTGTGTGTGTATGGCAGGGGCCTGTGGTAATCATTACTTTCTCTTTCATTATAATCCTTTGGCCCAGTCCTCAAAAACCAGTACACAGACTGATGGGTTAAATATCTCTGAAAATATTTTACAAATTGTATAAGCCTACAGAAATAAGTTGGTCAAACTGTTTCCATGTTTCCTGGACAGAACAGGAAGGAAATCCACGGCTGATTGGGAAGCTTCTCACATTGTATTGCTTCTGTCCATGCCCTTTGGGACATTTTGATTCAGCTCCTCAGCATTTCTTTTCTACTGACGACGAGCGGCTTCTCGGCTGTTCTCTCCAAAACTTTGTTTCATTGCCATCCATCCCTATAGCGCTGCCACAGTGAATTTTCTGAGATTCAAATATCAGCAAGTCAGATCATTTATAAAGACCTGTCATGCTTTTTGGATAAAATTCAACTTTCTTAGCTTGCCATAGATTATCTTGGTCCTGCCTACCTCTCCAGACTCATCTCCTGGCACTCAATCTGTCAACAGTTCTTGACCACGCATCAATTTTGTGCCAGGCATGGTTCCAGGCACAGCACATTTCATTCTCTGAAGTCCAGCTTTATTAAATCATGCACAGCCCTTACACATAAGGAGGTCTCTCAGGCTTACTCTGTATCTCTGCACATATTCTCTCCCTGCTTCTGCATCTTGCCAAATTCTTAGAGTTTAGGATGTACCTCGGACATCAGAGTCCATAGGAACCCTTTCCCATGTTCATTTTGTCCAGATTAGTGCCACTGCCATGGGTTTTGTACTGGACCAATGATTGACAGGGCACTGAGAAAACCCCGCAAGAGATCAGAGTCACTTTTTTTCTTTTTCTTCCTTAGAATCCTGTTCGTGAAATCAGAGACTGTGTCTGTTATTTCTGATTTGAAAATGCCTAGTAGAATCCCTGAGACATTGTAGATGTGAAGTAAATATGAACTGAATGAATGAATGCCAGGGGCTAATGCTAGAATTCTCAGACAGCAAAAGTAAGTCATTGGTGACATCCAAATTCATAAAACAAGTTCTCATTAGTTATTAAGACATTTTAGATAAATAAAATTTATATCTTCTCTTATATTACTAATAAACTGTTAAGTAGCCCTGGGAATTCATTTCAAACTTCAATATATTATTTCATGAAGAATCAATTCATTTGTTTTTAATTTGACTATCTTTGAATTCACAAGCTTAAAAAATTAATATATCATGTCTGAGGATTTATCCATTTTAAAAGACATCTGAGCTGGGCATGGTGGTGCACTCCTGCAATCCTAGCACTTGGGAAACTAAGGCAGGAGGATCACCATGAGTTTGAGGCCAGCCTGGGCTACATAAGGAACTCAAGGCCAACCTGAACTACACAGTGAGCACTTGCCTCAAAAACAAACAAGTAAAATAAAAATAAAGGACATCTAAGATCATTTCTAAGAATAATCACCTGAAAGTACAACTATAGTGAAAAAATGCCCTTATTGATGTACAAGAAATAGAAAAGGGACAGTCTTTATTCACCCCACTGAGGGCTGAACCTAGGGGAAAGTCCTCTTTTAAAATCTCAAAGTCTTAGAGATTCTGTGAGGCAGTTTGATAGGATGTTGGTGGTGTGAACCAAAGAGGAAGCTAGGAGAAAGATATTTTGGTAGAAAAAAGAGAAGCAAAAACCTTGTGGTCTTAAAAATCCCTTCCTAGACATGAATAATAGTGTTGGGTTTATTTTTGGCTGAGTCCCCTCCTGACAAACACTGTCGTTCGGAATGAAAAAGGCATAATGCCCTGTGAGAACTAAGAGTCTGGTTCACTTTGGACTGAAAGTCTAACTGTCAAAAGCTCTGTCACACTGCCCCTTTCTCCCCTTCACTTAGCTAAGGCTTCGGATTCATCTGCAGTGATAATTGGTGTGTCAGTGTAACAAAATATAAAAACGACACTGCACTAAGAGTCAAAAATTACCTGCACAAAATGATTTGAAGAGTGTTGAGCTTGAAAATATGGGAAAGCACATCTTGACTAAAAAGAAGTGCCGAGTTCTGGAGTGAGAAAAATGAAAGTTTCAAATTTTACGGTGCATTTTCTCTTGTTCCTAAGAAAATGGTAGTGTATATAATGAAGTATATAATTGAAGCAATTATGATGGTGAAGTCCTAAATGGAATATATGGGGATGATCTGTTTCTAAGAGTGTTTAATGTAGGTGTCACCATTATAATTGGTAAATGCCCTCAGCTCTTAAAAATCTATTTTGACCTTGCTTTCTTTTTTTTCCTCCATTTAGTCTGCTCTTCTGCATTTAAATCTTTCAGAACAAAGCTGAACGCAGTCTTTCAGGAGAAATCAGTTACAAATACAACACTGCATCTTATTAGCATGGCCTCTTTGTTGCCATAGACCTGAGAGGGTTTTCTCAATGTTAAAGTCCATATGCGTACTTTATTTGCTTATAAGAGCTTCCCAGAATAGATTCTGCAATCTTCTCCTGAGGAAACTAAGCTCTGAGAGGATGAGGAACAAAACAATGTTGGATTACAATAGTGCCTTGGCTAAACTGGAAGCAACACTTCCATAATCCCTTTCTTTGTGTGGCTTCAGGTTATTGTTGGCCGAGTGTGGTACTTGCATGCGATTGGAAGGCAAAGTAAAGCAGTGGTTGTTTCCTGCAGAAGGCAGTTGCAAATAGACACCATGACTTAAAAGGAGATGTTTGTTCTTCCTCATGGTGCTTTGGGTCTGGATATTTCACATTGCTGATCTGCTGGATAACAACCATCCAGGCCCATTATCCTTGACACTGAATGCACACAGAAGAATCAGGAGCAACCCAAACGGAGTACCTCCATATACACACTTCCTCCACTTCCCACCACTCCTGATTAAACAACAGGATTTGGTTGACTTTTTGTCTTCCCTGTGTGACCATCAACCCTGATATGTCAGCATCATAGCCTTAAGAAACCCGTAGGAAATTAGCAGAGCACACGCCTGGCTGCGAGGCATGGCCGTGGGTACTGTGTATGGTCTCTTGTCTGTTCCTCTCTGATGCTGTTCTCCTGCTGTGCTTTCACAGCGAACTTTCGATGTTGGAATCTGCCATGCACAGACTGAAAACATGAGACAATTAGACCTCTCCTCCTTTAAATTGTGGGTGTCGGGTGTTGTGTCACAGTGCCTGGGAGTCTACCGCACCGGACCGGCCAGCTGGCCCACCTGCTGTGCTCTTTAGGTAGGCTGCTTACTGTACCTTTCACTGATCCTTTGACCTCTTCCTTAATTACTCATTCCCCCAATTCTTCCCATTCTGCTTTAAGTCTAATTCCTAAAATAATTCCTTCACTTCCATTATGCTGGGGGTGGTTCTGCTCTCTTGCCTGAACTCTGACTGATGCACAACCAAGACCACAGTGCAATTATGGTGAGCCCAGTCACAACCAAAGTCTATGCTCTTTTTCCAATGGATCACTATTTTCCAACCATTTTATGTTAAAAGATTTCATTATTGTTTTAACTACAACAACAGCACGACAACATCATGCACTGTGTTGCCCTGTGCACTACAGAAAAAAAATAAAAATAAAAATAACTAAAATTAGTCAGGCCTAGTTCCATTCTTTAAGAATGCTAGAAAAAGTGGTATTCACATATGATAACAGCACAAGGCCTAAGAAACCAAGACACTCAGAAAACGCAGACAGAGCCTGAAAGACCTTCAAGCTGGGAAAGACGATGGGCCACATGGAGCCTTCAGAGTTCGCAGCAAAGAGTGTAGTAGAGATCCGAGATGTACAAGCACAGACAATGTGGTAATTATGGGACAAGTTAGGAACATTGTTGTTTTTTCAAAGCTGATACTGTATTTCTGTCAGGAAGAAAGCCACAAGAATAGAGAAAAAGCCCATGATGGAAAGTAAGCAAGCACTGTCCTGCCCAAAGGCTAGTGTGCCAGAATTCAAGAAATATAGAGCTCTTCTGCACAGTGGAAGCAGAGCAACTTGACACTGGGGCTGAGAATGGGTGTGGAATGCACAGAAAGAAGAGAGAAAGGGGAAAGAGGAGGAGTGTAGCACACAGGGACAGAGACTCAAAGAAGAGGAGGAGGGAAAGAAGGCAAAAGATGGAGATACAAAAGCACAGAATTCAAGCACAAAGGGATAAGACGGAGAAATGACAACAGGAAAGCCAGCAGTCAGGGAAGAGGAAATTGTGCTCCATTGCAGAGCATTTCCATCTGTGAATATTCCCATGTTAATCCCGAGGATTTTAGAGCAATTTTCCCAGCTAAGTAACTGTATCTTGTGAATGAAGTCTTGTATGGTAGCTCACAAGGGTGAACATCAAGAGATTCCTCAGGAAAGCTGGTATGTCTGGTACAAGGAAGACTGAAGAAGCAAGACCCATACATTAGAAGGAAGTAGTGATGACTTTGGAAAACCACAAACCACATATTAGCTTTGTAAATACATTTCTGGAGTTCTCTAGAGGGCTGAAATGCCTCCAGATGGCACCTGAAATATAGAAAAATAAAGCCAGCACAAACTGAACTTTGATGATATGCTACGCTGTTTACACACCCAGCAAGTCTATGAGGTGTATGCTATTATTATCCTTATTCTAGCAATGAGCAAACAGATTTTTATAGAAGTTCAATAATTTCCTAAGATTTCAAAGCTTGTTGGGGTCAAAGGTAAAACTCAAATTAAAGTCTTTCTGATTCCTGACTGTCTTAATCATAATTTTCCACTGAGTGGGAAACAATAGTTTTCACCATAGCCTCCCCCATTGTCTTTGACACACTGGATTCTGGAACATTGCACAAAACATGGAATATGATGCCAATTTTTTTCTGGGACCACTTCCTGTTATCGTTGCCTCAAATGAGACAAAGCTACACTCTCAGTGTTTCTTTTTATTAAGCACTTGGTAAGGGACTGTTCAGCTATCACAATAAAGCTAACATGACCTCACCTACTCCTATTAGGACAAGTGTTTCAAATTAAAAATTAACATCTTTGACATGTTGGAGTGGTCTATTTTAATTCAAAGTCAGGTTCTAGACAGAAAAAACATGAGAAGAGTGTGATCTAATAGGCAGGGGGAAAGAACACCCTCTCCCATTCCTGCCTTCTACCACAGAAGGAAATATTTGCTGGGCTTCTGCTAAAATCAAAAAGCGAGGTTAAAAGGCCAAGTGAAAGTATAATGCAGTTGAAAACAAGTTTAGTCACACAGTTTAGGCATAGATATCTGTGGTGACTTGGTATGAGATCTTTGTAAATCAGAGAGGAAATTCCTAATCGTAGTTCATATTACTCTATTGTGGACTCACAACTATTGAATGTCCCTATGTATTATGTTTATATAATGTCAGTATTTGGCTTAATAAAAAAGGCATAAACCTTCACACATAGAAAGGATACAACCAGTAAAAAAAAAAAGGAAATTCTAGAATGACTGTGTGAGTGGTGGAACTCCCTGGATGCTGAAGGTGACTCATTCATCCTCTGTGTTGAAAAACAACAAAGTTGAAAATATAAAATACAATCACCTAACAGCTTTGGCACACACATCACCAAGTAAGCAACTTATGTTATACTTATGTATTTGTGTCTCCTCTTTCTCTGTGATTTTTTTCAATTATTATGTATTGAATGGAGTTGTTTGGTTGAGATCAGGTGGTTTTCTAAACAAGTAAAGGTTATGTACATTTATTTTATAAAATGTAGTCAAATTTTCAAAATTTATAAATGTTCTATTATTAAACTTATAATTGTTATATATTTCAGTTTATAATTTATAATTGTTACACACACACACACACACACACACACACACACACATATTCCAGCATGTGTATCTTCTAACTATCAGAGAGAAGAAAACAATCCCTTGCTAGGAAACAGGATAGGCTGTAGCAACATATTCTAGGGAAAGCTCTATGGTAAATGTAGAGGAGTACAAGTTATCAAGCCCAGCACTATTGACATTTTGTGTGAGGGTGTCATTCTTCATTGTGGGTAACTGCAGGCCAATTTCACTCTATGTAGCACCATCACAATCCCACGTACATTTGAGATCTAACCTCATCAGGAGTGTCCACCTCATCCAGTTGTGACATTCAAGATTTCTCCAAATTTTGTCAAATGTCTTTTGGAGCCTAGGCCTAACTTTGTCCCTGATTTAGAAACATCACTGTGGAACTGAAAGATCAAATGCTCTCTTTTGCACCACTGAAAGCAATCATTCCCAACTCGTAAACAAAGAACCTAGCTGTGTTTTAGGGAAAGAATACTTATGGCCAAATGTGCCTTCTATACACTTTTCTTTTTCCATATTCAACTATCTTATTAAAATTAGATATTATAGATCAACATTGTTGCAGAAAGTAGTAGAAAATGTTTATTAGTACGTGTTTGCAGTTCATAATGAGTACAATAGTCCTGGGGAATTTGTACCTATATGTAACACATCTTAATTCTGATTTCTTTCCTTTTTTCTTTCAGTTCCTTAGATCTCGCCTTTCTTCCTGCTCTTTCCAATTCTTGTTTCCCTTTCATTTGCAAAGACTTTATTTCAGTTATTTTTCAGCTTTAATGCTTTTTATTTTTCACCTCCTTTCTTTCCAGTCCCTCTCTCACTTATTTCTCCATCCATTTTTTTTAAAATATCGTACTATTACACAATTTTCATGTATCATGAATCCTTCTCTCACTTTGTTTTGTTTGCTTTTCAATGATTTCAAAATTTAAAAGCCACTTTTACCTCACAGCCTAGACAGCATGGCAGTAAGCTACAGTTTGCTGATCCCTGGTCTTGAAAACATAATGACAAAGAAGAGATTCTGCCTAAAAGAGTTGCTCACTGACAAACTGGAAAGCTTACTTCTCCATTTGGCAAACGTTGCCGAAAACATATGCCAAGGGATCGATGGTCATAGTACTCAGGAGTATTGTCTACAGAGAAAGCTGCAGAGACACGGGAATAGTAGGTGACCAAGTATCCATCAAGGATTACAGATGGTAGAAAGGCATATGTTTATATATGCATATATTATTTATATACCAATTGGTATTGAGATATATGCCAATGTACATGCATAAACTTTTAATTATTTTCAAAGTGCAACACAGAAGAATAAGACAATTTCTTTCAACTTACTTTTCTGTACACATACTTATTGGCTGGTGGGAGTAGTTGCTTTATTTTGATCGTGGAATGTGCATATCAATAAGAATTTCACAGAATTTAGAAACAAATAGTATCTTCTTCGTCAGGAGTATGATAGCTAAGACATTCTAATTGAGAAACCAGTTCATTCATTGGAAATGATTGAAACCCATAAATACTGGAGTAGACTCATATGAAAACTAATTTGTCTGAACTCTCCCTCTCCAATGCACCCAAAGAAGCCCTTTGAAAATTTAAGAAACCAGCTACGTATAAAGTAAACATAAGATAATGCAGTGCATTCACTTTCAAAAAAGTGAATATTTTTTCCTTCATTCCCTTGAGTTTGACGCCACTTGCCAAGTTTCCTGCATCTGCAGTGTAGTGGTTTCAGTAACATGTACTTATATAGAGAACCCAATATAATAACCATTGCCACATAACTTCAGTCTTAGCTGGGGCCACCACTAATCACAGTGACCAATGCCAGCTGAGTCAGTCAGCTTTCAGTTGTTTCAAGAAAAATATTGCTGTCATTTGTGGGAATCTGTGATAACCACTGAAATGGATAAATTTAAAATTAAGCTATGTTATGGCTCAACTACATCCTTGTGAGCACCCACAAACTTTTCTATATGCTTCACCAAATAGTACTCTTTCACTATAACTCCAGGAGATGAATATGCTGTAATAATCCAAAAAATAACCTATTTTGAGTAGTGTAATTTTTCCAAACAAACAAAATGTACCCCTTCATATATATGTTTCTACAGATAAAGATATATATTTTGTATGCATTATGCATCTCTCTGGTACAGGTTCATTTCTTTCTGTATTATCATGTATTTGTTAAGGAGTATTTTTAATTTCTTTTTACTATACTATTCCCAAACAGTATTACATCAATACATGAGAAATGATAATGCCTTGTTTATATGTGTAGATATTGCAACACTTACCATAGTGTTTAAGCCTTTAATACAGTATTACCTGTGTTCATGAACTTTATCTGTCCTGTGATTCTGGTCTCAAGCAGAATTGGTCACTACTTTAAGCATGCTAGCTTAAGTTAATTATTTACTTTTATTATTGTCAGATGATACAAAATATTTATACTACCAATAGATAAGCAATAGCTAAAATAATTTTAGTTTACTTTACAAGATGATCAGAAGAAATCACCAAAAATTATTGATACTACTCATTCCAGCTTTTGGTCTTTGTTTTGAAGGAGAGGATATTCATCTAAAAATGTTAAGTACATTTATTAATTAAACCAAAATCATGAAGGTAATCCCTCTCAAAAGTGACATCAAAATGAAAATAATCTCATCAAATTGTCCTCAGAGTTTATGGTACATCAAAATCACTTGATGGTATTTGTAATAGCTAAAATGTGGAAGCAACCCAAGCGCCCATCCACAGAAGACTGGATTAAAAAATTGTGGCATTTTC
>PVLD010000829.1:88704-243210 GCA_004027595.1 Dinomys branickii
ATAAAGAAAGACAGTTTTGGGGACTTTGTAGGCAAGTGGTCAAAACTGGAGTCCATACTCATAAGTGAAATAAATCAGCGATACATGTGCAGGCAACGTATTGTATCACTGGTGTAAGAACCCGAGCATGGGAATATAAACTAAGAGACATGAAGGAAATCTGTTCTAAAACAAAGAACAGATGGGACGAGGGAAAGGAAAAAAGAAAGAGACAAAAATGTATGTATGTATATATGAATATACATATATGCAGGAGGGCTAACATGGTTCTACTATTGTATTATATCACTTAATGCTAAGGAATAATCGATGACAGGTTATTTGATCAATCTTGTATGTCTGTATGTGTTACCCTGAACACACACTCCGAAGATATCAATATGCAAAGCAGCAACTATTGGTGGTTTGTTGTTGTTGTTGTTGTTATTGTTGTTGTTTGCCTGTTTTGTTTTTTGTCTTTGGATTTTTGGTTTTTGTGTTTTTTCTGTTGTTGAGAGGATTAATTGTCTGACTAATTTTGCCTGTCTGTATATGGGTTCATATATTTACACTTCGAAGATATCAATGGATAAAGAAATAACCACTGTTGAGACCATGTCACCTTGTCTATAGATTAGTTGTGATTGTACTATTTTTTATGCTAATTGGTGTCTGTTAATATGTTTTTGTACTTTTATTTTTTTTTAATAAAAAAAAAATCACTTGATGGTCTCATTAACATGCAGATTGTTGGTCTCCACCATAGAGACTTCTGCTCCAGTAGGTTTGTGGCGAGTCTAATTATTTGTGTTTTTAACAAGTTTCAAGTGTATGCTATGCTCCCACTAAAGAAAACTACTCTGCAATCTGTGAACCTCATCTGATGTTCTAGGTAGCCAGGCTTAGAATTTGTTTCACTCATGTCAGGTAACTTGCATCCTTCTTTCCTAATTGACAAAACTGGTAATGTTGATCCCCAGCTACAGCTTCTCTTTGCTCATTTGGATAACATTTTAGGGCATGTTTTCTTCCCCATGTTTACTGAAAGAGGTGCATGGATTGGAAATCTTAAATCTCACTTTAAAATATCTAAAGAAATCAGGAAAGAGGAACAAGTATCAAAAGTCTCCTTCAGGATCTAAGCCCTAACGTGTGACATGGAAATAGTGGTGGTCTGCAGGAAAATGCTGACAAAAAACAAGGGGAGGGAATTCCAAAATGGAGAGTTGGTGATTGAGGTCAACATTTCCAAAAAACAGGACAGAGTATTTAGGAGGCAAGGGGCCACGACTCACAGCAAAGTGCTACATTGAGCTGTTGTCTTGGTATGAATTTGTGTTTATGGTCCCATGTATTGCTAAATATGTGCCATTTCTGCAAACATAAATAATGTCATATGTAAAAAATACATTTATATATTATTTACATTCTACATATCCTTTGAGTGCTGTGTAGAGAAATAATAAACTTGGGAAGTTGCCAATTCCAACATATGATTCTGAGTAATGCTGATAACTCTAATGGAACTATTAAGGCTATGTTATCTGTATATTGCTCATTAAAATTCACTGGCATTTTTTAATGTTCTAATATTAGCTATAGGATATATACAGTACTTGGTAAAGCCTGCATCAGAATTCATGCAACAAAAATGTGAGTAGTGTTGTGGTATTCTTGGACATAAAAGCAGAAGTTGATCTTGAATTGGTATTGTCATTGGAAAGAAATATTAATTTTAACAGAAAATAAAGATTGGGGAAAGTAGACAAAAACTTTTCAATACTAAAAGATTCATTTGATCTCTTATGAAACCCCATGCATCGTTATAACTAACCTAAAGAAACTTTAGAATATTCCTTTAAAAGATGACCAAGTGCCAGTCAAAAAGAAATAAATTTTCTATATCTGGACTATATGTCATCAACGTAATTACACTGAAGTGGCAAGTAATGTCTTTTGATGTTTTACCTTTTTATTTTTTAAATAATAATTTATAAATAATAAATAGTTTGCATGTTTTTCAATTTTTAATTATTTTGTTTTGCATTTTTATTAGTTTTCCATCATTTCTGTTATTCTACTGTGGAATATGTATATCAAGTTGAGAATTTCTGTGCAGGTTGTTGAAAGATGAACTGCCCCAGTATGTTGTTAGTGTCAATACTAGTAATCTATATGCTTCTTAATATATGGATTTTATGTAAACTCATAAAAATTTTAACCTTAATTCGATAAAATGATACATTATTTTTAGGATCACTTATTAGTTATGCAGAAGAAAAGTATAAAATAAACTAATTTTAATAACTCCCACAAATTATCTGGAATTCCAACTTCTCATTGTCACATTCAAAAATTCATATCTTCCAGGAACCTGGCAATGCTAATGTTCCGGACTGTAAGAGGTAGTAGACAATTTCAGTTCTCACATAGTAGCAAACGTTCAACTTACATTGGCCTCATCAGCAAATCTCACCCACTCAAACTTGTGCCTTCCACAGGTTTCTTCAACTCGGTGTGTGGCAAGTTCATTCTCACTATAACCCAAGATCAGTCGTGGAGCCCTTCTTGACTCCTTTCTTCTCCCAAGGCCCCACGTTGAGTACGGTACAGAATCCTGTCAGCTCTCCTGTCCAAATGCATCATGCATCCACCTTCACACCACTAGGGCCCAACTCGAGCCAAAGTAACAGCCTTTTCATCTGCCTTCCCAAGAATCCTTCTCAGGGCAGCTGTCAGAGCAATTCCTTTTCCACTCCTCTGCAGTGTCTTCGCAGCTCAGAGCCAAAAATAAAACCCTTGCCAAGACACAGGCAGCCTCCATGCCCCGTCCTCCTTTACTTCCTAATCTCTGCTCCCGCCATTCTCCACTGTGCTTCCTGGCATGACCCACCTCTCAATCTTTCTTTGCAGTCATTAGATTCCCTGTTTTGCACACCTAGAATGTTCTTAGATCTCCCTCTTGTTCACTCAGCCGGTTGGTGAGAACTCGTGTTATGATATAGCAAACTGACTGGGAAGATTTAAGAAAAGCACAAGGATATACGGTCAGCAGTAGATTTCTCTTCCATGCGTTGCCTCCCGTTGTTATTATTGTAATATTTAAAGAAGAGGTTATATTCTCTTAGTCCTCATTTTCCCTCACTGAGTAGGTATTTGTTACAGTAACTAATTGCCCAGCCTATCACTGTTAGGGTGGAATTTTCCAAGGGCACTTTAGCACAGGGCCCTCCGCAGAACTATTCCGCCCTGCTCTGACTTTCTTAGATCCTAAAGTCTGTCTTTGTATTAGTTTTTCCTACTTTTAATTTTGTTCATACTAGGCTAATTTATGACCTTTTTATCTCCTCGAAGTAAATACTGAAGAAGCACTGAAGCCTGAATTCCCCGTGCCTTGTAATGTGGCTGTGTCTGGTATGGGGACTTTAAAGAGGTGATGTAAGTTAAAATGAGGTCACCAGTGTGACTAGGATGAGTGTCTGTATGAAGAGGTGATGAGGACACAAACAGGCACACCAGGAAATGATGGCAGCACAGGGAGAAGATAGCCATCTGCAGGACAAGGAAAGAAGCCTAGAGGAAACTGATCTACCAACATGCTATCGTTGTATCAGAACTACCAGGTAATAAATTTCTGTTGTTAAAGCCACCTACTCTGTGATTTTTGTTATGGCAGCTATAGTAGCAAACTAGTATATACCATAAAACACTTCTCTTAAAATTTTTCCTAATGTATCAAGAGGTAGAAAACTAAGCTGATAAACTAGAGATAAAGCTTCCTACCCTGGTGTACAGAGTAAAGATTTCCAGTAGACGCCTAAAGGATTCATTCTCATAAACCATTCATTAATTCATTCATTCATGCTTTTATATTAGTAGTAAGAGAAATGTTTTTTGCTTAGAAGTTTAGTCGGTAATGCTATTCCCTAAACAGTTGTATTAAAGGAAATAGGAGAGGGGGCTTTCTTTTTCTCCTTGATGGCAAAGGCAGCCATGTGACTGGTTTGGACAATAGATAACAACAAAAGTAATGTTTGTCACATCTAGGCTAAACTTTTAAGAATTAATATGTAATTTGCCAGATATCCTTTTTTTTCCTCTACTTTGCAACTATGGCATAAAGATGGAGCCTTCTCTTAGTTATTCTGGTTCATACTTATAATCCCAGAACTCTGGGAGTCTGAGGCAGGTTGATTGCAAGTTTAGTCCCAGACCTCATAATTTAGGGTCTTTGTGAGATCTTTCTATCTCAAAATAAAAATTACAAAAGAGACATGCATGTAGCTAATTAGGAAGGGCCCAGTCTCAGTTTGCACTGCTGAAAAATGAAAAAAGGGAAGCTTCTGTGCGCTGAGTATCAGAGTGAAGGTACCACCAATATACTTGCCCTGCTGACCTACACTGGTATGAGAGAGTGAAGGAAAAATTAATTTGTGCTGTGATGAGGCATCGAAATTAGGCAGTTTTTGATGGTGTAGGACAGTCTAATTTATCCTGACAAACCCTAATCTAAATATTTTTTATTTCCCAATTCTGAATATGCATGAGACCATTAAGTGAATATTATTGTCTCTAATTATTTTCCTTTTGGATGATTAATACCAATATTTTAATAAGAATTCTGACAGTGATAAGTGGCCACATTTCTGAGCAAAGCATTTGGCCCATTTCCATCAGGCCTTCTGCAATAATTTGGATGGTTCTAAATACTAATACTGACTCTGCACGTGATGCGAATTTCTTTGATACTGTGAACACTTTTATTTCTTTAGGGTATAAATCAAGCTCCCTTGTGTTTTTCAGTCACTGGAAATTCCTTGAGTTTTCTGTTAGTAGCTTTTGATCATTTTGGCATCCAGTTTTGATGAGCTAGCACCCCCAAGAAAACCTTTCTTTACCCCACCTCCTTATGGCAGGGTGGTTCGAAATGCAGAGCAACAGAACTATTCAAGAGTATATTTGTAATCCAACACCCTCACTTAGAAAGAGGCAAGACTCTAGGTTCGTCCCACCCAGTTGTATGGATTTTTATGCATTCTGACTTAAAAATTCTCAACAATCTGGAAGCATATGGATGCCATTTAGTTCATTTCCTTTGCTGAGGAGTATTTCAGGAATCACTTCTGCTTTTTCTCCACTTGCCCCCTCCGCCTCCTTTTTCTGTCTTACCATTTGAAGACTACAGAGGAATTAAAGATGTATGGAAAGAGGAGTGTTTCTGAATATGATTGTAACCATTACTTCAATGATTAAATACTCAAGAGAGATAATCTTAGCCAGAGACCATGTCACGAAAAGAAACCATGGTTATCATCAATTGCTGTTCATTTTCCATAAACACAGACCTGGGCTAACCTTAGCAGGGAAATAAAAAGTTGGCAAAAGACACATTTGGCATCTTCTATCTGTGTCTTGCTTTAGCCTATCAAGACTTGTTCTGGGTTCAATATGTTTCTTGGAACCCCCAAGCCCCTGTTAGACCAGGGATTTTATTCCCATCCTGGAGGACAGGATCACTCCGGAAATACTGTCCTATGTATCTTTTTTTTATTTAAAAAAAATAAAAGTACAAAAACATATTGACAAACAGACACCAATTAGCATAAAAAATAGCACAATCACAACTAATCTACAGACAAGGTGACATGGTCTCAACAGTGGTTATTGCTTTATCCATCGATATCTTCGAAGTGTAAATATATGAACCCATATACAGACATGCAAATTTAGTCAGACAATTAATCCTCTCAACAACAGAAAAAACACAAAAACCAAAAATCCAAAGACAAAAAAACAAAACAGGCTAACAACAACAACAGCAACAACAACAACAACAACAACAAAACACCAATAGTTGCTGCTTTACATATTGATATCTTCGAAGTGTGTGTTCTGGATAACACATACAGACATACAAGATTGATCAAACAACCCGTCATCGATTATTGCTTAGCATTAAGTGATATAATACAATAGTAGAACCATGTTAGGAAAGGAGAAAAGAAAAATACAAAAATATATGTATGTATATATGAATATACATATCTGCAGGAGGGCTAACATGTCCTATGTATCTTATCCTCATATGAAGGGACACTATGAAACTATAGTTGGAGTGCTCTGGTGTACCTATTTCTGAAGTGGATTTTATTTTCCAGGCATAGTTCAGTTAGGGTGGACTTTCATGATGCTTACATGTATACCGCTGCCTTCCAGCAAGCAAAGCCTACCATTCAACAAGTTACTAAGTATGTATAAATTTCAGGTATTAAATGATGCTCGGGAAACTTCTGGGCCCAGGATTGTTACTAGTGCCAGTTTCTAGGTTACACTCAGACTGGCTCTTCACATGAGTTATGCTCTGCTCACCGGTGTGGCAGCTTGCAAAATTACTCTCATTCCAAGAGGAAAACCTCACAAATCACAATACTGCCATCCCCCTCTCCGTGGTGATGATCTTGTGGATGGGCTGATGCATAGGGTTCATTCAGGAACATGGAACTGACCAAATTCAGGGCAACAAATAGGAAAAATAATGTTCTTGGAATTTCTAGGAAAGAAGTTCTCCATCATTTTACCAAAGACCTATTGCAAGCATTGCAAAGTAAGCTTTTCTGTACTCCAGAGAGGATGAGAAAGGCAGTAGCATACGGAAGGGGACCTTTTCTTGGGAAAACGAGAAAGCATCTGCTCTACACCAACTTTGACATGAAAAAGCAGAAAACAAGGTCACTGGTCCAAACTCATACTATGGTTTATGTTCCTCTGCATTTCCTTCCTATTCAGTGAGGTCTTCAAATCTTTATTCTTTTAAAATAATTTCTGTTTTTTGCAAACAAGGTATTACTTCACTTTTATACCCTCTAAAGACAGAGCTCTTTAGATACTTTATTAAATATCCACATATGCTAGAATTCAGGTGTTTTATAATATGAAATACCTATTAAAATGTTGGGTCCCATTATCAAGTGAATTTATGTCAAGAATATTTTGAAGGATCTCTCTCTGCAGATAACACTAATAACCATGTTAGACTTGCATCTTCCTCAACATTAATATTTGAAGGAACACTGCCAACAGTTTTGCTGCAAGAAAATGCAAACATATAATGTTTTGGTGGTGAGGACAGTGCACTTCGATTTGTGTAATAGTGTTTATATACAGATGATATATTTTTTAAAAATATCTTTTAAAATATTCATTTTTCAGACGTTTATTGATGCTGCACAACGTTGAGAAAAATTAATCAATGTGGTTAATTTTTATCTTTATTTCAATGGTAAAGAATTCATTAACTTGGCATAAGAGGATATTTCCATGTTTTGAGAAATAAAAAGAACAGAGAAAAGAGAATTCTGTTTTAAATAATTAAGCTTATTATACATTTTAGACATGTATAATGATTACATTCATCGTAGGGAATCTGCACCTACATATGATATAACCTGATTCTTCTTTTCATTCCCCCTTTGCTTTCAACTCCTCTTCTGCTCCTTCAGAAACTTTTTAAATTTTGTCCTTATTTTCTCAATTCTTCTTTCCTTCCATCTTTTTCCCCTCCTCCCCTCTCTAGGTCCCCTTCCCATTTGATCATTCCCTTACTAGTTCAAAATATCTGTTATAAATTTTGGTCCTTAGTTACATTTTTGTTTTCTAACACCAGAGAGACAATATGATATTTACACATGTGTGTCCAATTTATTTCACTTAAGACTATGTTCTCAGGGTGCATCCATTTACCTAGAAATATCTGAAGTTTATTCTCTACGACTGAGCAGTGCTGCCTTGTATTAAAAAACCACATTGTTATCTGTTCTTCAATTTATGGGCATTTGGGCTGTTTCCAAGATTTAACCATTACAAACAATGCTGTTATAAATAAATATATGTGCATATATCACTGTATTATGCTCTTAATTCTTTTTGAAAGATACCAAGAAAGGGAATAGCTGGGTCAAATAGGACCTCTAGTTTCAGATTTTTGAGGAAGCTGTACACCATTTTCCACAATGGCTGCACCAATCTACACTCCCACCAAGAGTGGAGAAGGTTTCCTTTTTCCCTATAGCCCCACCACCATTTGTTATTGGTTGATTTCTTGATAATAACCCTTTTTTCTAAAGTGAAATGAAATCTCAGCATTGTTCTAATTGGCATCTGTTGAATGACGAGTGATACAGGGCCTCGCGTTTATCCGTTTATTTACTATTTGTACTTCATTATCTGAGATTTCTGTATTCATTTCGGATACTCATTTTTGTATTGGGTCTTTAAATTTGGCAGGTATGATCTTTTTAGTTATGCACATATTCTAGATATTAGTTCCCTGTCTGAGAAAGAGCTTGCAAAATTTTTTCCCACTCTATGGGTTATTTCTCTGCTGTGTTGGTGAATTATTTTGCTTGCAAAAGCTTTTAAATAAGATGAGATCCCAGTTTTTGTTTGTAATATTTACCATACAATCAGGTTTTGTTCATAAAATCTCTACATGTCATCAAGAGTGCCACCTATTCTCTGTCACAGTAGGCTTAGTGTTTCTTTTTTAATATTTAGATCTTTAATTTTAGCTTAGTACATGGTGTAGTAAGAAACATGGGTCTAACTTTAGTCTTGGGCACATGGAAAGCCAGTTTTTCTAGCACCATTTATTAAACAGACTTCCTTCCATTGAGCATGTTTGACTCCTTTGTTAAAGATAAGGTGAATGCATAAGTTTGCAATTGTTTCTGCATCTTCTAATCTATTTCATTTTTGCTCAGGTCTGTTTTCTTGTCAGTACTATGCTGTTTTGATCAGGGTAGCTTTATAGTATAATTTCAAATCAGGAATTGTGATGCCTCTGTCTTGCCTTTTTTGTCCGGAAATGTTTTGCTATTCTAGGCCACAGCTGGATTCAAATGAATTTTAAAATAGTTTTCTCTGATTCTGTGAGGTTTGCTAATGACATTTTGATTAGAATTACATTAAATCTGTATAGCAAGTTTGAGAGTATGGCATTTCATTATGTTGGTTCTTCCTATCCATGAGCAAGGGATATCTCCATTTTCTGATGTCTTCTTGAATCACCTTTTACAAAAGTATAATTTTCAGTGTATAGATCTTTTAGTTCCTTCATTAGATTGATTTCTATTTCATTTTTTTTCCAATGCTATTGTGAAAGATGTGGTTTCTCTAATTCCTTTCTCAGTGTCTTTGTTATTTGTGTACAGAAATTCTATTGTTTTTTGAGTGTTGACTTTATACCCAGCAGTGTGACTAAATTTTATTTTTAGATGGTGGTATATTTAGGATATTCTATGTAGACTATCATGTCATCCACCAAAAAAGAATAATTTAAACTCTTCCTTTTCTGTTTTTGTTCCTTTTATTTGCTTCTGTTGTCTAATTGCTCTGGCTCATGTTTCAAGGACTATTTTAGAGAGCACTGGAGATAGTCATCATTGTCTTATTCCTGATTTTAGAGTGAATGTAATTAGTTTTTGACAATTTAGTATGATATTGGCTATTATTTTGTCATAGATGACTTTCCTCATATTGAGATAAAGACCATATATTCCAGTCTTCTGCAGGGCTTTTATCATGAATGGGTGTTTGACTTTCAGTCTAAGAATTTCTTTTTTGAGTGAAATGTGTTTCTTGTATATAGCATATTGTTGGATCTTATTTCTTGATCCATTTTTCACTCTGTTACTTTTAATTGGTGAATTGAGACCATTTTCACTGATAGTTAGCGCTTATATGTATTAGTTTACCCTTTTCACATTGTTTTCCTGTTGTTGGTTCCATCTTTTCCCCTCTGTTAATTGCTTGGCTTCCGTGGTGGATTATTTCTATTGGTACTCTTGGAAACTTCATCTACATTATCTTTTGTTAATATATCACTCAGAATATTTTGGAGGGTTGGTTTGGTGGTTATGAATTTCTTCATTTCTTCTTATGGAAGTTTTCTATATCTCCACTGATTTTGAAAGATAGTTTTGCAGGATACATCAAACTGGGCTAAAGGTTGTTTTCTTTCAAGACTTGAAATACTTTACTGCAAACTGTCCTCATTTAAGTGTTTGTGGCAGAAGTCTGCTGTGATTCTCCTGGGCTTTTCTTCATAAAAGATTTTTTTTGTTCTCTAACTGCTTTTAATATTCTATCCTTGTGCTAACTGTCTGGAATCTTGATTATTTTATGCTTTGTTATAGATTTATTTTGGTCATGGATATTTGAAATTCTTTCTGCATCATTTAACTGTATTTTGAATTCCTTTTCCATGCTTGGGAATTTTTTTACTATTACTTCTGTGAAGAAGTTTTTCATTTCTTTTGAGTGGTCTCCTGCTTCCTCATTAACTCTGGTCTGTTTTATGTTGTTCTTCTTTGCGGCATTTTGCAGCTGTTGGGTTGATTTTTCATGGTCACATTCTACCTTTAAGAAATCTTTCTTTATGTGATCACTAACTACAGTCCTGTCTTCTACACCTGATATTCTGTCCTCACCTTAGTTCATTCAATTGTGTATACTTTAAGTGAAATTTTTAATATTTTAGATATATGTTTGAATATTTTGTGGATTCTATTTCTTTCCTATGTTGGAAATTCATGATTTCTATCGTTTTCATAATCTCTATGTCTTATCCAAGTCTCCTCTGGATTCACTGAACAAATCCTTCACTATTATCATCTTTTCTGCTTTCACTTGAGAGATTGCTTCTGATTTTTTTTCTAGAGTTCATTGCTTCGGCTGCTGCTGCTATCATTTCACACATTTATGTTGGTGGCTTATGATTTCCCCCATGCTGTTTTCCTCTGCACTTGTCCTGGGTGGTCTGGATGCCAAGGGGAGGATTTTGCTTCCCATCTTATCATTTTCAATTTTTTATTTTACCTTTTTTATTTTTATGCTTGAAAATTGCTGATGATAGGTAGATTTATCTTTCGTATTGAGCTTCCCTAGGAAATATTTATTGCTCAGTGATGTCATCTGGTATGGGTGGCTCTTAGCCTTTGTGTCTCTCCCAAGATCCTACATTCCCAATTTATTGGAGATGAGAAGTTGCTGTCTATTGGGCTTAGCGCCCAGTCCTCTGGTACTGGACTATGATCATAATTATGAGCCAAGACATCATGGTGTTGCCATACAATGGAGAACAACTGATTACAACAAATAAGACACCCTAGCTAAACTAGTACAATTAACAATAACAAATTGCATCAAGCACAGAATCTGACACATTGGTAACTATTATTTGGTACCTTTAACCACAGGAGCAGGATCTACATTTATACAAAAACACAACATTAACAAGGGATTTGTATGCACTGAGTTTCTCTTTAGTTGAATGATTATACTATGTATCTGGGGAGAGGAATTTAAGAGGGATGGGAAAAAATAGAGATAAAGGAAGAAAAATATAGCAGAACCAAGGCTGAAGGACAGATGGTGATTATCCAAGGTGTGGGAAACTGAAGAGGAGAACAGTAGAGAAAGAATGAAGGAAAAAGCAAAAGAATATTGAATCAAACTACAAAGACTAGGAACAATATTCACTCAAATGAAAATATCAAAATATGAAGAAAGATAGTTGAGGGACGAGAAAAAAGGTGAATGAAACGAACAAAAGTAAAAACCTATTACCAGATGTCAGAGTGCAAGATTAATCAAACCATTAAAGAAAATAAACTATTCTGACAAACTTGGATGAAGACAAAAATATGTAATATAACAATCCCTGTTAATCTTTACCATTTTGTCCTGAAACCTGTATTGTTCTTATTGTTTTTGCTTTGTTTTGTTTTTGTCTGTATTGCTGGCATTTTACTATTGCTCTTTTTCAAAAATTCTCTTTAAAATATAAAAAGCATAACTCACAGAAATGGAAAACAAAAGAAACAAATAAAAAACAATAAAATTCCTCTCAAGTACACAGCGGTAATGTCCAGTTCAGGGCCAAAGTCTTTGCTGGGTCACCCTGCAAAATCTGAAGCAGGGTTAGTGCTTGTTGAAAAGTTGATCTTGGCCCATGGAAGTGGTAGTTGGGACAAGAGACTTTCATGGGGTAAGATTCCTTGGAGACCCACTTATATCTCCTTACCCTGTTTATCTCTACATCGCTCTTCAAGTTGCTGTGGCACCCTCAGACAGAGACATCCCAAGGCTCTTTCCAGTCCTGTGTACAGTAGGATCTTAATCTCACCCTGAGTGTTCTGTCTTCATAAATTAATCAATCCCTCAAGGATGTAATTCTTAATATTATTATATGATTAAAACATGAAATTTTATAGACATATCCGGGCCTCAACATTCCATATCCTTCTCATATGCAAAATATATTCATTTCATTCCATTATCTTCCAACAATCTGTCTCATTACAGAAAAATCTAAAGTCAAAAGTCTCATATTAATCAGATATGAGTAAGACCCATGATAAGATTCATTCTGACATATATTGCTCTCCAGGTATAACCCTGTGGACTTAAACAAGTTATACACTTCCACAATATGATGGAATACAGGAATAGGATAGAAATCTCTGCTCACCGAGGGAGGAACAGGAAAAACAAAAGCAGTAAAACCTTCCCATAAATCCAAAACCCAACAAGGCAAACAACATTAAGACTGGAGGTTTGTGAACAAAATTTCACTCCATTTTCCATCTCTTAGGTACACTGAAACAGGGGTTGTTGGATCCCCAAGTTCCTAGGTAATTTATCTCCACAGCTTCTGTAGGTATAGCTTATACAATAGCTCTTACAAGTTGGAGTCTGGTGTATTTACGTCTCCCAGCCTGACAATGCAGGCTAGTGACTACAATTACTGATTTTCAGGGGAAGCTCAGTCCCCACGGCACCTCTGGACATTATCCTTATGAGGACTTTCTATGGCTATGGTATCATTAGACATTGCCTTAGCAGGGACTCTGTGCAGTGACCCTGATGCCATGACTCCACTGGCTCTTAAGAAGAATATGAAAATTTCAACATATAAATCAAAAATGGAGGTACATTCTACCACAGAATTATTATTATCCGCTCAACCTGTGGATATATACCAGGAGATGAGAAAAGAGGATATCAGAATTCTACACTGGTTTCTACCATCTGCTCCCTGCCAATTTATGATAAGACAAAATAAATTCAGAAAAAAAGTGGAATTGAAAGGGAAAAGATAAAAGTTGATAATTTTAAACTTTTCAGGGTTGAAAAGGTACCTATTTATTATCCCTAAACAGTAAAAGTGTGAACTGTAAAGTAAAACTCACTAAATAAACTTTCAACTGATTGAATCCTCTCAGGGCAAGGATTAGACTGAGTTTGTAGCATCTGCCTTTGAACTAAATGAATCCAATGAGAAAACTGGATTTGTCCCAAAGTGGTACATTTATATCACTATGATACCCATAGTAAGTGAAGAGAGAAAGCTCTATAGTGTAAAAATTATGAAATACTGTTGATATGAAGTGTGCTTCAAAACGAACTGTAGACCTGATTTTTCCCCTGTCTTGGTTACTTTTTTCTCGTTGCTGAGACAAACTACCCAACACCCAAAATGAAGGAAAGAAAGATTTATTTAGCTTACACTTCATGGAGGTTTCAGTCCTTACTTGGTTGGTTCTGAGGCAGAGTGGCACGTGGCAGAGGGCACCAGTTCATCGCAGCAGAACACAGCAAAATAAGCCAAGCAAAAGGGAGGAATGGCTGTAAGCAACCTCCTTTTCTCCCCTACATTGTAAACAGCCAGCCCCCGCCCCAGAGGTAGTGAACCTCTCACACAATCTCCATGCCTCCCTCTTTCACAGGCTCAGGATGTTTACCAAGTAGGCACCCCAGCTTCCTCCTGAGTCACTCAGCTAAACCTCCAGATTCTCCAAGTTGACACAATGCATCAACCATAACATCCCCAAAGAATGAAATAGAAAAAAATCCTACTAAGACGTAATAAAATTGTACTTCCAATAATACCATGAATATAAACTTTCATAATTATTTAAATTCTATATTTGGACAACCAAAGCTTTGTCATCAGAAAAAATAAAGGTACACACCTAGGGAGTTTTCCTTTCCACAATTTTCCTTTGAAGATCCTAGGAGGATAAAAGAGGGAAAACTGCCTAGAGTACACAACAGATAAAAATAAACACTGGATTTGAGAGCTTCTCCTAGAGTGCAGAATTGGGAACATTCTGAACCAAGAGGAAAGGGCACTACTCAATATCTTCATAAAGGAGTAGAACTGGTACGAAGTAATGATTATTGCATACTTCCCATTCTTCCCACTTCTGCATGTATTTACTGCTGATATTCTGTATTTGCTCTACTAGTGTGTACTGGCTGGGTGGTGATAATGATGGTTTCTTTTGTTATTTTACAAATGTCCAACAGGAGAAAATTTCAAGTCAGACATAAAGCTTAGTTGTCCCTATTCAGAGATCATGAAATTGAGTTGAATATAGTAACTGCACCAAAAATTGGGGTATTCTTGCTTTGGAGGAGAGGTGAGTTATGTCCTCTATGTAAGAAGAAAGCAGAGAGATGTTCTGGGTGCGGACGGGAACACTGGTAGGGACAGTAATGATCAGGGAACATTTTATGGTAGTAATGGTAACGGAATATTTTATGAGGTTTTCAGGCTTATTAGGGGTAAACAAGATCATGTGACTTATCCAGCTCATAGAAAAAATACTTTTAATTTTAAGAAAAAGCAGCTAATGACTACATTATAGTAATAGAATGTTCTTTTATTAGAGGGTAAGATGACCTCACTTTAACATGGTGAAACTTTTAGATGGAACCAGGCACCACATGGAAAACAGATGCTGTGTAAAGTCATTATAAACTTGCTCGTGTTCACCACATTTTTCACATGAGCTTAGAACAAATCATAAATGCAATGAGCCAATAAACTTCATTGTCTTGTTACTGTTGCTTCCTACTGACCAAGCACTTTCCCATAGAAACATAAACTAAACCATATTAGTAGCCAGGTTTTAAAAAGCAGAAGAATTGGGTAAGATTAATTTCAATAACATGTTTTTTATGCAACATACCCAATGTACAACAATGATAAAAACACTGATCTTGGGAATCATATCACGGTTCAGATTGGACACATTTCAACTGACCAGAAGCAAAGAGGGTTAGTGGCTGCAATATTACACATTATAGGTTTGGCTACTCTGAAGAGCACAGTTCTAGATTATAAATTGGTACTTTCAATAATGAGAAAAAAGTTATTCCAATTGAACATAGTTACTATTAGCACCACCTAGAGATCTTAGAACTGATTTCCATACAGTAAGTGGATAGGATACTGGGATATTCTTCCTTTGAGGAGGCATCTTCCTGATGCTTGACCTGAAGAGCATTTTATGGTGAATTTTATGTCAAGTGGAGGGTGTTGTGTATGAAATTTACATTTAAGTGAGTGAAATCTGATTCAGCAGATTGCCCTCCCTGGATAAGAAGAATTCAGAATGTATTGTGTCTAAGATTTATATGCAACTGAGATTCCATTTGGAGAACTTGTGGGAGACAAAAGGGAGTGGAAATCTTTCTTCAAGTAAATTCCCATAGACAGAATTATTTTAGTTGCTGAATTTGACATTCCTCTGTCTAATAACTGAACTTGTTGTAACAGCAGTGGTAATTCCAGCAGCAGCCACACATGTTTTTCTGTTTACCGTTTCATAATTTATATGTGGGGGCCTTGAAACCAGAAGTCCAGTGGAGCTCTCAGGCACCTAGTTCTCCAGCTTTCCATAATTTTCTACATTCCTAATTCCTTTATGGTAGATATATGTAGTCTTATCTTTCCTATAATAAATTTGAATGATATTAGAATGTGTAATATTGAATGAAAGTTTAGCAAAACTTTTAAACAGCAGGTCATTTATGATAATATTAAGCTGCTGTAAGAAAGATAGCCTTAAATATTGTTACTTAAATAAAATATAAATGCATTTTTCCCTTGTAGAATAGTCCAGATATGCACATATTTTAATTACTCTAGATATTAAGTATTGCTATTAGATGTACATCATTAAAAGAAGCATTTGACTTGGAGAAGAGTAGAAATGCTTCAACCATATTAGTTGTTTTCAAAGATTAAGCTCTAGGAAAATGGTCATTGTTACTGTAGAGCTTGTGCCAACAAATTGAGGTGAGAAAGAGAAAAGCCTTCTCCCAGGGGTATTACATACAAAGGCTTCTGCCTATGAATATGTAAAGAATTTTCAATGGTTTATTAATGTATTAAACTAAATTATAGAGATATAATTAGAATGGGAAAGAAAATGGGTCTTTGTTTATGAGGTTATTTCGGCGAGAAAACGTGACACTTTCATGCCAAGTTATTCTCAGCCAAAATTATATTAGTTACACATTTAGAAATCTAACTCATATTGGCTTTAAGAAATGTGTTTGTTCACAAACCTAAACATTCCTGGGATAGGTTAGGCTTCAAGCAAAGCTGAATCCAGAACTCAATATTGTCATTAGAATACAGTTTCATTTTCTCCAATTTAACTGTATTATTTTTTTAGTCCATGCTAAGTCAGTATCTCTTGAGGAGGGAGGAAATTGGAAAAGCAATTCCATCCTCTCATCTGTTCAAAAGGGAAATTTTCTCTTTTCCAATAAAAATCCAACAACAGTTTTTGTACTTACATGATTTGGTATAAGAAAGGTCATTCACCCATTCGTGAAGTACATACTGAGCAGTGAGTGTAATATTCTGCTTTGGTGATAATTCTCCTTTGAAGAGCAAGGTAGAATCAACTCTGACAAAACACATGAAAGGACACTGGACAAGGTCTTTTGTAAGTTCTTACTAGAAGAAGGAGCTCCGGAAGTAAGGCTGGTAGTTATTTTTTTAATAAACCTCAAACTAGATAATAAATATACTTACATTCTATAAGCCATTTACTTAAAATTATATTTTGTATATTTAATGTTGTATTTTTAATGTTAACATCAAATTTTGTAGTCATAATTGGTAAAGTTTTTCTATATCTGCTACAAAATTAGCCATAACAGGTGCATTAAAACATTTGTTAAATAAATAATATTGGATTGGTAAAATTTGTCGGTTACTATCTTTGTTACTTTTCTCTGATTGCTAAGACAAAACACCCAGATACCCAAAATTAAGGAAGAAAGGTTTGTTTAGCTTACAGTGTATGGAGGTTTCAGTCTATAATCAGCTGGCTCCAAGGCAAGATGGCAGGGCACAGGAGCAACCCTTCAAGGTGGCACAAGACAGCAAAAGCTGCAAGAACAAAAAGGGGAGGAACAAGCCTCTTTTCCTCCCTTATATTGTAAGCTTGGCTATCCGCTCAAGCCCACACCATCTCTTGGCCCTCCTCTTGCACAGGCTGAGGATGAGTCACTTACCCAAGCTTCTAGACTCAAGTTGACACAGTGTATCAACACCTCTGTTTCCTTCCTACTTCCTTTCTTAGAAGTGATGGACCTCAAAATGCTTTCCAATTTGAACTATTTCACTTTCAGTAAAAGTGGTAGTGCTTTGATTATTACCATTCTCTTTATAATTCTATGGATTTGCTATGAATTCAAAAAAACTATATCCACCGTTCCTAAGGTTGCATTTGCAAAAGTGAGGAAACTCATATTCAAAGGGTGAAAACAGCTACATCTCCTGAAAAAAGAGTTGAAGTATAAAGTGCCCTTTATTTGCATCTATCACACAATATGAAGTGTACATGTTTAGTAGAAAATGCTCATGTTTATTTACCATGATTTAAAAAGCTATTATGAGGTAATGTCTTGATTTTTTATGAACATTAAATTTCCCCAAATTTAATACCAATTAGACTTCTACATTGAAATTACATCAAACAAGTGTCAAACAAATGAGGAATACATCAAAGGTTTAGACATGAGACTTACAAAAGATGAAACAATTTCTCCAATCAATTTATTTTAGTCTCCAGATATCCTCAGGATAAGATCATGAAGCTCAGAATTCTAAACTGGGCATTAACACTGACCTCAAATTTTGAGTCTCAAATGAAGATGTTATAAGGAATTGCAAACTAATCCAAAGGTATCCTTAGAAATCCTACCTGTATCATAAGAGGTGACATTTATTCTTTGGGTAAATGAAATATTTTGTCCTTAAACTCTACTTTGCCAGGGTTATATTAGATTTAATATAAAATACTGAAATTCACTGTCATCACAGTAAGAAAGGACAATGAACAGTTTTGTGAAAGTAAATTTTTTCAAGTCTGTCTTTAAGGGTCACTAAGCTTATACACTTTCTACAAAAACTATATTTTAACAACTCCATATCTAAAATAAAATCACCTTGAAGTAAACTAAAAATACTTTATGTATTCCACTATATAATGTACACATTAAGAAAATCACTAAATGAAATAAACACTATTAAAATGCTTCTTTTTTCCCAGTTGTCAATAACCCAATAAAATATAAAGCTCAGAAGGAAGCTCATAATAAACATCAAAATTATTCATCTTTTTCATTACTTTAAAAATTGTGTACTATGTTTAGGTATGAGATGGTAAAGCAAATGTGGTAGTAGATATAGAAGAATATTTCAATAGAAAGAAATAATTACTCTTTGGAAGTTCATAAGCAAAGGGAGAAATCTACCCACAATTATTTGAATTCAGCTACTCCCCAAAATGTAAATATGGTTGAAAAGGACTCCATCAGTTCAAAAAAACAAGAACTTACCATCTAAGTGCATTCATTTTGAGGTACTATGCTAAATTCTGAAAATTATGCTGGCATAGTATTATAGATGGCTATATTTCTTATATTTGTTTCTTTTTGAACACTAGTATATTTTCACATTTTCAACTACTTTGACCTTAGGTTCACCTACATCCAAAAACCTTAACAACCATGACAGAGCACTGCAACTACCTTCATCAAGATCTTCATCAAGAATTTCTTCCATGAAATGCTTCTTCAGAAAGGTAAACCTGTAAAATAACTTTCACTATTTTTTTCAGAAACTCCTGCAAGCAAGTTATCTGAACAGTCTCCTTCTGCAGGATCTTTATAGTTTTGTCAATATATTATTCAGTTTTCTTGTTACTATGACCTGACATCCACAATGGAAGGAGAGGCTTACTTTGACTCAGGGTATCCAGTCCATGGTCAGATAGATGCAAGGAAGAAACGTCACAGTCAAAGTGTGTGGAAGAGGAAAGCTGTTCAACTTGTGCATGCAGGAAACAGAACAGGCAAAGAGCCAGAAATGAAGGGGCCAGGATCAGATATAGCACCAAAGTTCACAGAGCCACAACCCACCCAGCTACACCACACAGGTACTTAGCTAATTTCCTAAGATGCATCTCTCAACCCAACCAATTTGACAATCATGATGAACCATCAGTCAATAAAATGCAATCCTTATTTGGGCAAAATTCTTGCATACCATGAAAATGAGCTCCATCCAACATTTTTTCAGCAATGCTATAAACTTTCTCACGAACTTTTCTCAAATGCAATCAGTCTCCATCTTGGAATGAATGTTAATTACTCTGGTACTAAAACCAGGTGAAGCTAGAATAAACAAATGACAAGAAGCCAATCCAATTTAAATTAAAAACTGTGAACACAAAATACTCAACAGAATATTAGCAAATAGTATTCTACAATATGCTTCGTTGCATACCATAATTCAAACGTCTGCCCTATCAGCTTTCGATGGTAGTTGCCGTGTCTACCATGGTGACCATGGGTGACGGGGAATCAGGGTTCGATTGTAGAGATGGAGACTGAGAAACAACTACCACATCCAAGGAAGGCAAGTAGCATGCAAATTACGCACTCCTGACCCGGGGAGGTAGTGAAAAAAAAGTTTTTAAAAATGTGAGTACAAGTTACAAAGAGACACTTCAAGAGTATGTATGGGTGATACATAAATGCACGAGGTGATGCTAAATGTTCCTACTTATTAGTAAATATAAATTAAGACTGATTATGAAAAACAAAAGGGTAATTTATCCCAGCTAAATAAATGCATATCCACACAAAAACCTACACATGATTGTTCATATCAGATTTTACCCGTGTCAAATTCAAAAACCAAATCATTTTTCAATTGGTAGGGAGTGAAACGCAGAGTGGCACAGACATATCATGGAAAACTGCTGAATAAGAGAAGAAAACGAGTTGGTGATGTACTCAAAGAGACTTGGGTGCACCTTGAGGATATCAGGCTGACTGAGAAACAGCTAATCACAAAATGTGCAGACTGTATAATTCTATTTATATCATGTCTGGGTATAAGAAGATTTTGGTGATGAAAAAGAAATTAGTAGTTGCTGGAGGTCATTAATATAATGGAAGAAAAGGATGTGAATAGTTTCATATTTTAATTACAGTGGAAATTTTATGAATCCACAGATGTGATAAATCAGCATGAAATTAAACAGACACGTGTACCAGTGAGAGTTCTCCAGTTCTAGTATCATGGCATACTATAGTACAGGATACAACTGGAGAAAAGTGGATGAGAGTACATGGTATCACTCTGTCCTATCTTTCAAGTTTCTGTGAACCTATAATAATTTCAGAAAGAAATTGGGGGAAAATGGAACAGAAAAACAATTAGATACAGATATGAGACATCATCTACCATATCTTTGGCAGTGATAGATACGAGTCATTTGGCTTAGACTTCATTCTCATCACCTGTAGGCCCTAGCCATCTCCAAATTTCAACAAGTTCTCAACACTCTCCCTTTCTTCATGCTTTTCTGCCTCTCTACATTCTCGTGTTATTTTACAGCTTGTTTGCCCTACAAACAACTTGAATGCAAATCTTTGTTACAATTTACACACTCATAAAAACATTGGGAAACTTTACATGAAATTTCTCAAGATTTATGTGCCAGAGGAGGAATTTACAAAGCTTACATGTTATTTTTTTGTCTAATGTTGCTTTTCCTTCTACACCCTTGAAACTTTCCTATATTCCACAAATGAGTCGGTTACTCCTCTTTTCAAAGTAGATTTGGATTCTCAAAGCTCTAGGGACATCCTATCTACAGATTTTGTGTCCCTGAATTCTATCTCAAAAATCTTAAAGCAGCATTTTCCTAATAAGAATGGTACTCCCATCACAGAGATGTTATACTGTTGATATAATTATACTTTCTTCATGTTTTCTTCTTATAGGTAGTGTCATTTAGTTTGAAACCAACCATCTTACACCTTATTGGTAATGTATCTGTAAAATTATTATAGGAATATGATTTCAACTATACTTTATATCCTACATAACATGTTTACTGAAGAATAAGTATTTCATCTTCTCCTCAAAATTTCAAGAGCCTAGGTGTAAATCATAAGTTTCCAGAACAATCTTACTCACATCTAGTCATTTTATACCTCCTATTAATATCTTCATTCATCAGGTCTTGTGTTCCAAATTTTTTACTCAAAATTATTGTCACCACATGCATAAAATGTCTTTTGATACTCATCAGTTGAGTATATTGTTTCTCTACTTTGTGTAAAGAGGGCATTTTATTTTATAGTTTCAATTATAAAATATTTCAAAAAATTTTATTTAGTAGCCACTACATGTTACCACTCTTGATGAGAACCTAAGAGTGATTCTGAAATATTTTTTGAAAACATATTTAATTCATAACATTCTTGTGGTAGGGACTAGGAATCCATGCTGTTCATTCTTTCTTTTGGTGATAGATTCCAATAATTTTTATTTAGCATGTGGTTCTAGGAAATTAAGATCACACCATTGTGTTTCCCTTAACAGCTGTAAAAAGTCCACATGCTAACAGTCTGGCCAGTGAGATGTAATAAAAATTTATGTGAAATTTTGAGAAAATGTTTTCAAAAGAATGGAACGTTCTTCCTTCATCTCTTTCTTGTTTAATTAGACGAAAACGTAGATACGTCTGGAGCTTGAGTAGTTAGGTGTTCAAGTTGGTTAAGCGAAAGGATAGAGTCTGTTCTCTGGTGATTTGAAAGCTGTATTCGTTAGCTTTTCTATTGCTAGACACAGTACCCAACACTCATAACTTAGAGGAGAATTTAGTGTGGTCCTTGTCTTAAGGAGATTCAGTTGGTCAATGGTTGACGGGCTTCCAAACAGAAACATCATGAAAGAAGGATATAAAGGGGTGCTTGGGAGGCAGAGCTTGAGAATAGTGCCAGAGGGGAAAGGGGTATGGGCCATATTTAGAACCCAAGGCCACATCTTGGTGACACAGCCAGACACATCCAGAAGTGTGCACCACAAATCCCCTGGGCAAATCTCAAGGCAATCAAACTGATGCAGTTAAATTTAACCCACATGCCCACCTTATACTCTCAAATCTGGCTACTACTTTTATTGCTGGTATTATAACTGTTTCTTTGTTTCATTTTCAAATTACCTTCAACTCTGCAGAATTTAGTAAGTGGACGTAGGGTAATAGGTATGGATACCTGAAAAATATATCACAGCCTGGGAGAACCAGCACTGAAGATTAAAGTTCCCAACATTGAGGGTGAACACCTGCTGCCATGCCTAAAGGATGAAAAACATAAGGTCAAGCTCAGGTCTAGTGTTCCTAAGAAAACCACAGGCAGACAGATTTATCATTAGAGGAAATGATAGAGGAACCATTTTTGTTGCTTTGTCCACTTTGTGAAAATCCTAACAAAGTGTAAACAAATCAATTTGACTTGAAGAACTCTGCCTACAGCTGAAGTAGACTAAAAGCCTATAATTTGGATTCTGCCAGGTTTAAGCAGCCCAGTGATTTGCTGCTCTGTACTAAAGGTGTTCTATGAGGTAGTAAAATGTAGACTGTAAAAATTAGTAACAAAAATGTACTGAGATTGCTGGCATTATCAGCAATAAAGACTTATTTTGTTACTAAGCCCATTTTAGAGGATAGTTTTAAGTCAGAAATAATCAATTCAAGGTTAGTGATAAATTGAACAAAACAGAAATAAATGCAGAGCCCTTTGAATTAGGTGCAGTTTAACAGAGGTTTTTCTGAATGTTTGAATAGTTATAGACTTTCAAGGCAAATCAAGATTCTACCATGAATCCCATTCAGTTTTTTTATATAAATGCTACCATGTCTTATACATCTGCCCTAGCAATGTACAATGGATTTGTAAGAACTGTTAGTGTATGCCATAATTTTTAAAGAAGCATTCTCAATATTCTTTCATGTTGACTTAAAAATTTTGGTGCTATCTCCTCTTTCATTCCTTGATGTTTCAAACATTAGAATTACAAGGCAAAAGTCTAGTTTCAAACTTCTAGAAATAAGACAATTAATTTTTCAGGAACAGAAATGAGTCCTTTTTACCCCCAAATGATGATGAGGTAGTGTGCACACAGATATCAGCACAAAATTATTACTTTTTTGTATTTCTAAGTAAATCTGTGAATAAAATATATACATTCCAGGTAAGAATGGAAATTTTCAAACGTTATTTGTTTAGTCATTCTACAAAAATTGAAGGCACACACTGAACATCAAGCATTGCTCAGGATGGATGAAATTTTAAGATATATGAGAGGTTATTCTATGATGTAGGCAATTCTCAAGGGACTCACCATCTAGAAAAGCAGACAAGCAAGTCTATAAATGACTTCATTTATTGGGACTTTCCTAAGCCCTGGACCTGAGCTAAAGCTAAATCTATTTAATGTTCATAATTCTTTGTACCAGATATCCTTTTCTTCATTTTACAGAAATAACAGCTGGGGAATGGAGCATTTAAATGCATTTCCCAGTGTTACAAACAACCAATTCACAAATACACACTCACGTCCAGGTAGGAATAATTCTCAGCCCATCTGACATAACTTCCTGCAAATCATAATAATTATATGCTATATGAAAATATATAGTTAGTAGTACATAGAGGGCAAGTGCCATGATTCCATGAATATAGTTTTGAGGAAAGGTTAGAAGTCACTATATTTATTTATCATAGCATGTACACAGTGCCAGATACATATTGGTGCTTCATGTATATTTACTGGATTGTGTCCACTTTGATTAAAAAGAGTTTGATTGTTTGAAAATTCCATCATAGTTTCCATTTATTTAGTGTTGCAGCAGAATACCTAATTATACTGTAATACTTTATATTTATGTTTTCTATTTGTTTTTATGTATCTTATGTACAAATATGTCAACAATCTTTTAGATTTCCTGGCAGCATTTTAATAATAATATGTTGCTAATTGATTTAAGTTTCAAGACATCTTTTGGGTGTTTTACATTTTATTATTTGAAAGAATAGGGTTTAGCCTTTGTGCAATATGTAAAGATTTTTATTTATTCTCTTTTTCTGCCTTCCTCCTTCTTTCATTCTCTCTCTTTAAAACTTGTGCTACCACATCAAACTTATGCTATCCCCATGCTCTAGCAATGCCTCATTTCTACACCATTGCATGAGCTGGTTTTATAAGGAGAACCAAAGGATATTCCCTGTGCATGCCTCATTTTGCTAATCAATTCGGTCTCAGTGCTTGAAGGAGTTCTTTTGTATAATTGATGTTGCAATGTGTAGAAAACTTTAACAGATAGTTGTTAAATTGAGCATAGATTTAGACAGCAATTTGTACTAGCTATAATAGCAATACCTAGTGTTCTACCAGGAGAAACTGACATATTTCAGAGGGTGATCACTCGTAATTCATCACATATTAAATGACAAGATTGGTTTAACACATTCTCTATATTTCATCCTGGTTGACATACAACTATTTCACTTGTCCTAGACTGCAAACCAAAATGGCAACTATCACTGGGCTCACATTTCAGAAAATGACGGGCTACAGTAATGGAACAAATACTGTTAAATATGCATCATTGCAGAGTTCACTTTCATCTTCATCACCATCATTAAATTAGTTGAAAGCATGAGCTGGGAGCTGGACATTCTACTAAGTGCTTCCTGCTTTTTAGGGAACTACGCTAGTATCTACACACCGGAGAAGTAGCAACAATTGATCTGAATTAACGATCCCTCCACCAATATCTACTGAACATGATTTGAGGAATATGATATGGAGGTCTCTAGACCCTGAAACAGAATTTTAGTATTTATTTTTACTTCCTTTCTTTGACACAAGCATACTGTAAGATGAAAGTTGCAAAAGGAAAAGCAAAGGAGCTAATGCCCATGGTATAGCACCTATGCGAACCTTTGCTCTGAAAACTGTGATCCACGTGCAATATCAGTGAATGCCAATCCAGTTGCAATCATTCACGATACTTCTCCCTACCAGAGAATGTTTTATAATTCATATCTCCTTCCTCAGAGTTGCACTTCACCTTTCTCCAGGTAATTAAGACAAAAAAATCATGAAAATTATTTATTCTTTAAACACTACTAGATAAACACTACTATACCTGAAAGCATGGATATATTTTATTTATTCTTGTACCCTGAGCTTTTGGAGGATAACATATACAAACGCACTAATAACAAATGTTTGCTGGAAATATATCATTCAGGAAGACACAGATATCAATAAAGCTTCCAATGTTGTCAATTTTGTGAACCCGAGCAAGTTAATAGATATTTCTGAGCTGTGGTTTCCTAGTCTGTAAAGTCCTGGTCATAAAACTTATCTGAAGGCCTTATACCTAGTTTTGCATATACGTTGTTTAGTACTAACAAATGTCACTCACATTATTTCCCCACTGTCCCTCTCCCATCTAGTATTTTGTTTTCATTGTATGTGTGTAATTACTCTTGGGTTACATTTCTTCCCTCATCAAATTCCCAGAATCAGTCAGAATTCTTTGCTTCTAAAGAGGAAGTAAGTTTCACTATAGTTTTGCACTTGATTTGTCTTCTCAAGAGTTCATATGCTAGACACTTTTTTCCAAGGTGGAGGTGTTGAGGGTGGTGGACTGCTTAGGAGTTGGTGGTTAGTGACGGACAATTTGGTCATTTCTAGAAACATCACCACAAGGAAGGATTCAGTCCCATCCCTCTGGAACAAGTTATGATTTCTGGGAATAGACTGGTTACCCAGAGATCAAGCTCTTCAAAACAAGTTCATCTTGCTCAGTTCATTCCTTCGTTCTCCTTCACTCATGCTACCGGTGTGTAAACCCATCAACCAGGAAGCCCTCGCCAGAAGCTGATACTAGTGCCATGCTCTTCTGCCTGCAGAGCTTTGAGCTAAATAATCTTTATTTTTTAATAAAGCTTCATGTATTTGGTTACAGCGAAAGGAAACAGGCTTGACATATAATGTAGTCTTCAGCAATCCTGGACTTCCTGATGGTCAACCTTCACTTTAGAGGTAGATTTCATATGATAAGAGTCCTGCAAAAGAGATGGTATTAGAAATTCTAAATGTAGAGCAGAAACCAGCTGTAGTAATAGAAACAATCTGATATTCTTTGCGAGAATTTGCATACACAGTGCATCTCAATACTCTAAGACAAAAATCTATTTTATAAGCATTCTAAAGCAAACCTCAGCTATGTGTCAATTTTTGTGATAATTTTCTGAAGCTACTGTCATACAAAGCAGTAGCAAGAAAATATACAGTAGTAAATAACAGGGAGGTGGGAAAGATATTTAGCAGTATATTGGACAATTATTTTTTTTAAATGATGTAGTCTTCGTATTTTACTGTGTTTGTGATGTTTTCCTGTTCTAAATTTTTCTCTTTAAAATAAATACTCTTTTCATATTTAATTTTGTACTCTTTAAAAAGAAAGTTCAAGATTTTATGTGCTTCAGCACCATTATGCAAAATCTAAATCTCATCTTATTTGACACTTTATTAACTTACTGTGTATCTTCTTTTTGGAAAGAAGGTCCACAGTATAAGGATCATATCTTTCCTATTTTCTTCTGTTATTTCTGAGTCTACATCCCCATCCAAATTGTAGCATTCCAGAGAGAGAGAGAGAATATTTTCCATCTTTGAAAGTGACCATGAGAGACATTTCATTATATCCTCATCCATGTTAGTGGTTTCTTCAAGCTTTACTTCACATGAAATGTGAAGGCTAGACATAAAATTCTACAACAAAATTTGTCCACTGGGATAATACTGATGTTCATGTTTTGGAAGTCACCGGTTGGGGAGAGGTTGCTGCAGGATATCCAAGCATCTGCCACTTGAGTCTGTGTGGTACAGCTGGAAGGGAAGCATGCACACTGAGGCGTAACTTCAAACATGTTTCTTTGGCCGCAAATTCCTGGGAAACCAAGAGCACCCGCAGACAATACTGCCTAGAGTAATTAGGACCAGAGTGACTCATTTTGAGATGATCCTCAAGAAATTGCTGCAAACTGGAAAGGCACACCCAAATTTTATTTTTTCCTCCACTTCCTTGTCTATTGAGAGTCACCAGCTGGCAGGATGACAGTCTGGGTTAATTCAGTTTGCTGTAATTTTGTTAAAGAATAAAGTATTACAGTTCTCTTGTTGGAAGAATTTATACAGAACTTATCCATGCAAAGCCATCATTAATCTTCATAGTGACCTTCCCAATCAGTTCGAAAGAATAAATAAACTTTATGGATAAAAATATCTTGATAAACAGGTTTTTCTTCAAGGTCAAAGTCTGAAAGAATAGCAATGTTTTCTCTCATAAATTAATATTTTACCATTCTGCTTCTATGCTATTCTCTGCCTCTTCTAAGAAAGGGTTTTTTTCTGCCAAATGGTGTTCGTAGTAGAAGTAAATACTTTATGAATCCATTCCCTCTGAAGCCTGCATTGAAGTAGAGACAACCTTATTTTTAGAACATTTATGTGTTCCTACTTTTAAAAAATCATTTAAAGTTCTACTTATAAAGATCATATTTCTTCTTTACTGCCAAATGATTACAAATGCCTACAAGGCAGAAAACTTCCTGTCAAACAAGGGAGATTAGATGAGCCTTTCAAGAAAAGATTAATTTGTCTACTGAAATACAGTTAGTACTGCTTAAACTGATGATTTTCTTAGCAACCATTGTGATAAAAGCAATATGACTTAATGTCACCAGTTGTAATGAGTGGATATTTTGGTGCTACTAAAATGCACGGGGTTCAGCTGCAAGCAAAGTAATCATCTAAACGTGACCCAGGGCAAGTGATCATCAATAAAATGTTATGGAAATGGAGAGTAGAAAGAATTGGAGTGCTGCTATATTCTTTTAAAGTCCAGTTCTTAAATAAAATCATCAGAGGTTCTTCAAATTGCTGATATAGAAAGAGATTATACATGTAATTTTAAAGCTTCTACTGACCAAGCCTCATAAGCAGAGAAATATTTGTCCTTATTTTAGAGGGTACTCCAACCACAAATTGCTCTGTGGAATACTCAGAAAATAGATAAACTTAAAACTATTTAACTTAGGCTTCAGAGACACACCTAGAATAGAAAATATTTGAATATTTAAACTTTGGAGACCGAAAACTGTTATAGTGGATTCTAACTTGACATGTGATTGTGATGACATAGATTTATAAAACCTCAAATGTATTTATTTATCTCTCAGGGAGTTTTCCTTTATTCTGTTTTTTTTTAAATGTACTTAATCAGGACTCAGATAATGACATACAGTCTGAAATGCCTTTCTTGCTTCTTGCGCTCTTAATTTTGTAAATCTCTCAAATTTCTGAAGTTAAAATATTCACCATGACCATGAAACTTTCCTACTGTGATTACCACCATCACTACCCTCCCCAATAACATTGATTTCTTTTGACAAATGAACTTTGGTTAATAAACTTCATTGCAATCATTCTAGCTCCTCACTGAAAAGTCACCTGATAACTTGAACATTTAACTGTAATCAAATACAAAAATAGCACAAGCCCATTTTAGCCAGTAGACTACCATCGAAATCTCAGTAGCATTTTCCTAAAGTTTTTAAAGCAGATGACCTAAAATTTTTTAAAAATGTATTATGGCTTAGGTTATAATGAATCTTTATAAGCCAGAGTAGCCCTGTCAGCTAAAATAAAATTAAAAAGACCTTTATTTTACAATCATTCACTGGCTTTTTTTTTACTCATTTACTAATTTTTTAATCATCAGTCAGTGTTTTTCTAGAGAAACAGATATAATGCAAGACATATGATTGTATATGAAATTAGAAGATTGGATTATGACAGTCAGCCACAGATTTCGATGAGGAAGAGTGCAGACGTGTCTGCACACTGAAGACCAAGGGTTTCAGCCTAAGGTCTGGAATTCACTGCCCTGTCCATGCAAGTCCATAACTGGAGGCTGAGGGATCTGTGCTGGAAGGGGAAGAGTCCGTATTGCAAGGCTGAAGAATTCACTGCAGGAGCCACAGAGTTTGTCCTGCAAGCCAGGAGATGATGTTCAAGCAGAAGGCAAAGACCGGAGCTCCTCTAAATAAACAAAAGTCCATCTTTCCTCATTTCCCCTTTATACCCCCCAGGTAAGGAGCCACGCTAAGGTGGGTCCTCTACACCCTAGGATATAGAATTACTGAGTCAGTTTAATTAAGTGTCTAAACTTCTCAAGTTGACAAAATCAATAAACCATCTCACTTGTTATTAAAGTAATGATAAGCAATATGACAAGACACAAAATGCAGCACGATTTTGGATGAGAGAAATTTTAGCTTCTGAAGAAAACACATAAAATAAAACCAGGCTGAAATTTCTCATTCAAAGAAGTCCAAGTTCAAGGCCAGCCTGGGCTACAAAGTGAGCTCAAGGCAAGATTAAACGGCATAGTGAGACCCTGTCGCTAAAAGACAAAAAACAAACGAATAAAATAAAATATAAATCCAAAGAAACATGCTCCGAAAAGTTGAAGATAGGAAATAAAGATGATTTCACTGAACAAAGTATTAAAGTAAATTAAATCCCTGAAACCAACTGAATAAGCACATGACAGAGAAGGCAATTATCTATGAAACATCCGTTAGAGGGCAAAACTCTCAGGTTGAAGAAAAATACAAGAAATGAGCAAATGTCAGGTAATAATGAGCACACATGGTCACTGCCATGTATGTTACAAACATTTACAAATATTGGTCTGTTGAATCTTTGTTGAAAACCTTACAAGCAACATTACTTTGTCTCAATTCCATAGAAAGAAACTAAGATTTATATATATATATATATATATATATATATATATATATATATGAGCCACACAGAAAGTTAAAATTGAAAAGGAAAGAATTATGCACCAAAGTCAAACAGAAATAGACTAGAGATGACAATACTGATTTTAAACACTTTTAAGCACTATCAAACTAGAGCACTGTATAATTTTGATTCAAGGCACAGTCAGAACTTCAGGTAAACAGTGGGAAAACACCAGGAGTTTCTAACATTGTAAGATGCTTTAATACACTTCTTCTAACCTTTGATAAATCAGGAAGTAAGTGACATCAGAAACATGTTGATGATCATCAGACAAACTATTATATCTAGCCAAGTTTCACCCTTTCCTTTCAAAATGTATTAGACTACATTTTAAAACAGAGAACATCTTCCATATTCTTCTACATTGTGTTAGTCCTTTGCATGTTATACATTTTATACATCTGTACCCTAAAAATTTCTAGGATCACATCAATTAGCTACTATAAAAGTTTGATCTGCTTGTAGGAGTTTGAGTAGATTTTAATGGTCTTCACTGCAAGTTTCAATTCTCTAAATTCTTTATGTATCCATAAAGAGCTTCTATAATCAGAACATTTGTCCATTTAATATTTATGCATTCAAAAGTGCTCATTGAACATTTAATTAAATATCTGGATTGGTGTTTATAAGTGATGACTGACCCTGAGGGAAAGTATTAATAAGCAAAGGAAAGAATACAAGTTTCTTGGTTGTAAAGTAAAGAATTCATGAACTTGACTCTATGAAAACAGCTGTGCAAACTGGGAGGCTGAGTGGGATAAGCTCTGTAGGAAGGGCAAAAAGCCCCAACCTCCAGTTTACAGGAAGGTGCCCCACTTCAATCTCCTCTGCCGGAATGGAGTGAGAATTTCATCAGGTGCTTTGAAAAGCTGTATTTTCCATTCCCATGGGAAATTTTTCCTGCCCTCTTGGCCTCCCCAAGCTGCTCCCCAGGTTCTGACTATTTGCCTATTTGTCCACCAGGTGAAAGTAACTGTCAACAACTCCACAGTTCCCTAAGTTCTCACTGCAAAATGCTAAATCAGAGGGGATCTCTGGGCCAGTTTCCAAGGTCTGTACTTCTCTGGCAAGCACAAATTGTAAACCCCTATAAAATCTGCCCATAACATCAGACCCTGGGAATACAAAAGGAAAAGAACGCATATACTCCTCCTCTGGATTTCATAGTTTAGAGGAGAGAGAGACATCGGATAAGTAATTACCAATGTGAGGAAAGGAACCAAACAATAGGGCGAGATGCCATGAAAAATCCTTTTTCCTTTGTCCACTTTTCCCTTCTGCACTGCTTATTATCCCAGTGTGGACTTTGTTAGCTTCTGTTGTATTCTGTGCTTCTCTGTCACCACATCTGTTTTTGTAAGTATTCAGCTTCTTGCAGGAATCTGCATATGCCTGCCTCAAATTAAATACTCAGGAATGTCTTGCTAAAATGAATGATGAGAAAGCCTTAGGTCCTCAATATGTCTTCCTTTGTAAGAATTTTCTATTTAGACATGGATTTTAAGGTACTATGAGGTATGTTTATTTGATTAGTTTTGATTTTATACTGAACAATTCTTCAGAATTATTTTAAATTTTTGTTGTTTTGCTTTGTCTTGCTTGTTATTACCTAACCTAGTGCTTGCTTCAGCAGCACATATACTAAAATTGTTATTACCTAACGTAGAACAATGGCAACATAAGGGTAGTGTTTATGAATAGTAAGAGTAAAACTAACCTTGCAGTCTCCTATAAGACATGAGTTTGCTCTGAGGGATACGTTTCAAAGAGATTGGATTTTATTTCTTTTTGTTTTAGCAAGTTTGGGCAAAAAGGGTCTGACACAAGGGCTTCCTGACCCCAAGAGGAGGAGTGGGTACAATGGGAGGAGACCATATTCTTGTCAGAACTATGGAGTATTTTCCTTACCCTTGAGAGTGATTTTGAAGCTCAGTTAATCTTCTGGCTCTCTTTTCACTAGTCATTTGATCGTGGGGTGACAGTCAATCTTGATCATCAAATTGACTGGCTTGAGAGATTCATGAAGTGTATTTCTCCATGTTCTGGGTAGATCATTGCAGCATGAACTTGGGGACTACATCTGGTCCCTGGTTGTTTCCTCCAGGCTGTTATTTTTTTATGCTCTGCCACCATGAAGTAAACAGCTTGAATCTACCAAGCTGTTCTGTCCTGAGGCCTCTGACTCAGAACCAGTTGACCATGAACTGAAACTTCTGAAACCATGAACTAGAGTAAACCACTCCTTTGTTATTGCTGTTCTCAGGTATTTTGGTCCAGCAAAAGAAAAGCTAACAAATACAGTTCAGTCATTCCCAGGAGACCATCATGGATAAGAGGAAGCACAATCATCTAATTCATATACATGGACTCTGAAAGCATGCAGCCTTTATATCATAGCGGAAAATTAGCGTCCTTGGGGAGTTTTTACTAGTACCTCTTCTTTGACTAAGAGGAAGTGGGTGGGAATTAATTGACTGATTTCAATTAATTAAGATCATGGGTTTGAGACAGCTGAACTCCACTGTACCCACTGAAGCATTGGTGGGGTCTCCTGTACATACAGAACCTCATGTACAGATGATGTCATGGTGGGATGCAGTCACAGAAGTGGGAGCCAATTCAGTGTCATAGGAATTTGACGCTAAGATCTGAGTGTAAATCGTGAGGGAAGCAAGACCTCTTCTGCACCTGTCTTCAGTCTTCCTCCGAATGATATCTGGTGGCCTCCTCTGCTTCTATACCACAGTTCTCTGAATCGGGAACTCACCTGTTTCTCTAATTCATTTTGTCAACTAATTCAAAGTATATTATTGCAATCTGAGCAGTCCCATGTCCATGGGAGGGCTTCAAAACTAATGCTTGCTGATAATAATTAAGTTTGAGTTTCAATTCTGGCAGGCCAGAATTTGGAACCAGATAAGCTTACATTAGAATATGTTTTTAAGCCTAAAATCCAACATATCATTCTTCGCCCCACTGGGATAGACCAAATCAAATCATCAATAACAAGCATCTAGGCTCAGAATATTTTCAAGATAGAAATATACTTCCGATTCCTCTATGTGAGCACTGTTCCCACACTCCTGAAGTTACTGGAAGCTATGTTTTTATCAGTTCTATGAAAACACTCATGATTCACTTCTATGTAAGAAATTCATTGTGTAAGTCAGCTGCAGCTGACATTGCATGAAGGTGGTCTGCTCTTTCACTGCATCCACACTCATGCCAGTTCCCAAGTGCAGCAACCTAGTTGGCAAAGGGCAACCTTTATTACAAAACTACCCCGAATACATGACAAGCATCAAGCATGGTCATCTCATCTGCATGCAGCAGTGCCTTGGTTGCTTTTCTCCCATTGCTGAGACAAAACACCTGATGGCCAGAAATAAGAAAGGAAAGATGTATTTAACTCACAGTTTGTGGAAGTTTCAGTCCATACTCAGATGGCTCCAAGGCACAGTGGCACCTGTCAGAGGGCAACAAGAGGATAAATGGAGGAGCACTAGAGAGCAAGCCTCTTTGCCTCCCTTATGCTGTATGCAGTCTGCCACCGCAGGGCAGGTGTAGCACTCACACCATAATCCCAGCGTTTGACCATGAATCAATCACAAACTCTAGAAGCCCGCCCCATGACTGTATGAGGCTTTGTTGGGGACATCCAGACACAAACTATAACAGACACCATGAGAGGAGTGATATTATCCACTTATTAGATGCTCAAATCCAGAAACACAGTAAGCAATACATTTAGGGCCATGCAGCTATGAATTACATTTAGAAAAACATATTAGAGTTAGACATGTAGACCACAGGAGAAAGCTGCCATTTCTGGGTGGCATGTCACAGAAGGCTTTCAGATGGACTCATATGTGAACGCAAGCTAGAAGCGATGATTTGTGTAATAAAAAGAAGTAAACTATTTGCCATCTGGCCAATGATTATATTTTGAACCACAACTCATTTATTCAAATGTATTCATTCATGAAATATATATTGATATTTACTATGTCAAATAACGTTCCTTGCAGTGGAATCCAGCTTATATTAACAGTCAATATCTGCAGCCTCATAAATTTTCTCTTAGGGAAAAAATTGAGATATTGTGCAAATAATTACATACCATATTAGTTTGTAAGTCCTAGAGTATTAAAAACAGTACTCCCCCTTATTCATGGGTAATGATCTAAGACCCCTAGTGGATGTACAAAGTTTCAGATGGTACTGAACCTGCTATATCCTCTTTTCCCTGTGACATACATATCTATGATAAAGTATAATTTATGAAATAGCCACGAAAGAGATTTACAACCAATAAAGGTAGAATACGCATGAAAATTTACTGTAATAAAGGCTAAAGAATCTCTTTCTCTCACTCTCTCTCTCTCATTGTCTTACTATACTGACACTTGGGATGATATAAATCTGATAAATTGCAGGCATTGTGATATGGTGTTTGGTTGCTATATCAGGTTACATGAACACAGTGCGGTACAACTACCAGAATCAATTTGATAACCATCTGGCTCAGTGGCTAACAAGTGGGTAGCACACCTCTAATACGTACACCAGACAAAAGAATGATCTGTGTCTCTGGTGGGATGGAGTGGGATAACACACGATTTCATCACACTATTCAAAACTGAACAATTTAAAATTTATCAATTGTTTATTTCTGGAATTTTCCTCTTAATATTTTCAAACCACAGTTGATTTGGGGTGGTTTCCAGCTTATGAGAAGTGAAACTGCTGGTAAAGAGTGGACTTATACTGCAGGTTAAGGGAAACAAAGGTGCTCAGGCAACAGGACTGCCACCAGTCCCCCAGAAGACCTCACTGAGACTTGACAGCCAACTGGAAAGAACATATTGCAAAAAGACAGTGGTCAGTGTGAGGCTCTCGGCTAAAAGATGAGATCAATACAGGCTTAGACAAGATCATTGAAGGCCTTGCTATCAAATAAAAGTTGTTTTGCCATGAGAACAATGTGAAATAAAATACTGCTTGTATTTAAAAGTAATTACTGTGTGTAATTACATATAAAGTTTTGGAAGTGTGACTCCAGGAATCACCTAAGCAATGAGTCTAATATTATAACTTTGAACCTAAAAATGAGAAAATGTAAGTCCTACAAGATGCATTCAGTCCTTGTCCCTAAAGCGGATCACTGAACCCAAACCAGGATTACAAAATAAACTGAAAGTCTGCAGCAGCTGATGTAGAAGTCCCCTCTGATTCCCACGAGACTCACGCAGAACCTGTGAAAGACCACATGATGTGACACGAGTTCTAAAACTAGTTTCAAAACAGAGGGTAGAGGTAATTCCAGTTACCTCAGCCACCGAGGTGCTTTGTCATACAGTAGGAGGCTGCTCGCAGAACTTCACCTCTGTTAACGTCAGCTGAAAGTTATGGACAGTTATGGACAGTTATGGACAGTCATGGACAGTAAAAGGTCTATGTACCTGCTATGTCACCAGGAGATTCTGAGCTCTGCAAGGAATGAATTTGTGTTTTGTACAAAGCCAGTGAGGCCTGTGCTGTTGATGTCCTAACTACTCTCTCTCACTATTTGCAAAACCCAATATCCATATCTGCTGGCCAAATTTCAAAACCTCTGTTCAATTCCTGCTCCTTCACATTCCCAGGTATTCATAGACATGTCAAACTAGATGTTCATCCTCACCCCAGCTTCGGTAAATCCATTATCTTCACCCAATGGCATCTAGGTTTTCATTTCAATTTCCTCTCACATAGAACCAGCATCCTCATTACCCAAACCTTCAAAAGCTCAGTGGATTGTTGTGACATTCAACTGAACATTTTCAGATTCAACATCCAATGCAAAAAGTAATAGTGTTCTCTTTTAAAATGATTTGTCTGTCCTTTTTGTCCCCTTTCATTTAAGAAGTCTCTGTATGATGTCAAGAAGGAATCTCTCTTCTCTTAGGGTTAAAAGCAGTCTTCATCTGCCCCAACCCACTTTACACACTGCCACTGAATCTAGATTTGACGATGCTGAGAATTATCAGGTCAACCCTTTCATTAAGAATATGCAAAGGCTCACTGATTTATCTAGTAAGTGGAGTCAAAGTTCTATTGTCTAGGCTTAAAGACACCCCCAGGCTTGACCATCCCCAAGTATTTTCAAAGAGAAACAGATACACAGAAATCATAGCCATTAAAACAGATTTTTATTGAGATTCTTTTGTAGCAGTGGCAAGGATATCTTAGTAAGGAACAAGGTTCAATCCCAAGTACCATAGCCATAAAGGGTTTGTCATTAAGGAGCAGCGAGAAGAAACTTCATGAATGGAGATGTAATTGTGAGTAAACAGACTTAGCAGGTTTCTTGTTGAAGGTGGGCAGGAGAAATCAGACACCACCTAGGGAATGTTGAGAGCTGAAGAATTTGATCAGATACCAAGTTTGATCAAATACTGAGAGTGGGAGGATTTCTCTAAACTGACTTTGTAGGAGTTTTGCTAAGATTTGCTGATGAACATGGAGACCAAGAAATTCAGTCAAGAAGAGATCCCAGACCTTGGCCAAGGTTGTCTTGGCAGACCTCTCATAATTCCAGGCAGTTGGTAGAATGTATCCTGGTTCTTTTCCTCACAGACCTTCACACATGTATTCCTACTCATTTTTACTCAAAAGCCAAGCTGCATTACTTGCTCATTTGCCCTATCCACTCATTCAAATCAGTCTTCAGAGGGTAATAAAAGAAAATCTTCCCCTTCATCTACCCATTGTGGACAGTTCCTCATGACATTCTAACACTCAGGTTTATTTATTCAGTCAATGAATTCTTACCGATGAAACTGTAGATCAAGCCCTGTGCCATATGCCAAGATACACATGATACGATACTGTCCCTTTAGAAGAGATTTTGCAGTGTTCTCTCATAGCCATTCTCTCCTTTCATAACAACATCCTGGATGATCAGAAATGTACATTTGCAGAGTAGGACATTTAAAGAAGCATGTCTTCTACTGATTCCTTCCTTTCCACTGGATGAAATTCAACAAGTGTTGAAGTTGGTGAGGTCATCTCAGGCCACACAGCAGAAGCCAAATAAAGGAGAAGGAATTGCTTTCTGCATTATTGTGGAGTTTATCACCCCTTGGGCATGAGTTAGTCATTTGGAAGGAATAGCCTGGTGGTGACAAACGGTCAATAATGTTTAAAAATGAGTGATGGCAGTGTTAATGATGAGGGCTACCATGCTGATGTTCATGGTGGTATCAACACTGACAATAGTGAGGCCAGGATGGGGAACACACGCTTTGAAATTTGTATCGCTTCTGGCTCGGAAAAGAAACCAATAGGCTACACAACTAAAAGTATCCTAGACTGCATTCAATCTTCCATGCTGGGGTAGAAAAATTAAAGTCAGGCAGCTCGCCCTAGTTCTTTGCTAAGTTCTCTGGACTGTTAAAGCTAGAATCTGGTAGATAAGGAATTCTAAAAACTAGTAGGTAAAGAAAGGAATGGGACAGGAGAAAAGGGGACTAGACATAGGGAAATTAACTTGATCTAAGTAAAGAATGTGGTGCTTGGCTGTGAGATTGAAGGACTAAGAGAAGCTTTTCAGCCTAGAACTATGGACATGATTAATGATTTCTCCTGCTGGAAACTTGGAAGTAATTTAGAATTTCAACAGAATGGCAAAGTGGCGAATGAGTGTGAACAAAAACCATGCAGGCTCTGAGCAGTGCTTCCTTCCTCTTTTGAGAGATTAAACTAGAATTAGAATTCTTTCTGTATTTCTAATAAGTGCTTAAATTGAGATTGTTTGAACTTTAATCCATGCAAATGCTGGACCTTGCAGTGCCATAATTGTTATGAAAGGCATGAAAGTTTAAAATTGTAAATCATCTTTCAATGACAATGTTTAGATTTTATTTTCTTCCATCATATTGATTTTAAGTATAAAACTGCACTGAATGTCTTTTTTAAAAAAATATTTTAAAGTGAAGACGAAATTGTGAAAAAATGTTTCTGTAAAGGTTTTATCAACATTATGTCTTCACATTCATGGAACTCAGAGTGACAGTCCCTACACGCATGCTTCACTCATTGATGAAATGCAACCATTCATTTTCAAACCCTCCTTTCCAATCTTGAGTAATTACAATTCTACTTTCAAGTCGACTTGTTTAGTGAGTCTACATATTAAACATAACCTCATATCTTCTTGTTCCATATATTTTGCTACAAATGGCAGGTTCTTGTTCCTCTTTCTGGCTAAATAGTTCTCCGCTGTGTATGTACCACACTTTTATCCTCTCATTTGTTGATGGATACGGTCCTAGTGGGGATACAATGCCAGACACACACAAATGAAAGGAAGAAAGGTTTATTCCGAGTCACAATTTGCAGAGGTTTCAGTCCATGCTTGGCTAGCTCTGAGGTGGGTAATCATGGCATAAGGGCAGGCCGTGGAAACTTGCTTATAGGATGGTGTTCAAGAAGCAAAAAATTAAAAGGAAGTTCAGGCAATAGAGAGACCAAAGGCATTCCCCAGTGACCTACTGCTTCCAATCGAATCCAGCCACTTCAAAGCAACCTAGATAAAAGCAGTCATAATTCAGTCACATTGTAGAAGCCCCCATGGTGGGATCATCACCCCTTGAAGGAGGTATCTACATATGCATTATAACAGACCCATAGGTTGATTGTATATCTTAGGTATTGTGAATATTATCACAATAAACACAGATAACTCACAGTTTCTTAGCGTATTGATTTCTTCTCCTTTGGCTACATACCCAGGAGTGCTACAGCTCCATCATATGGTAGATTTAAATTTCCTATTTTGTAGATCCTCCATGCTGTTCTCCATACTGGACGTACTAATTTACTTCCCATCAAAACTGAATACGGTTTCTTTGCACATCCTTGCCAATGTTTATGTTTATTTGTTTGCTTGTTGTAGAATAGCCATTCTAACTGGGATTAAATCTCTCAGTTTGGTTTTGATTTACATTTCCTTGCTGTCTAATCATATGGAGAATTGTTCACACTTGCTGAGCATTTGTATTCTTTTTCTTTTGAGACATGTGTGTCTTTTAGGTCATTTGTGCTTTTTAAAATTGAATTTCTTGATTTTTCTTGTTAGGTTGATTGAATTTATTTAGATATTCTGAATATTTACCCACTGGCAGCTGAATAGTTGGCAAATATTTTCTCACATTCTGCAGGTTGTCTCTTCATTCCTTCATTTTTGTTGCTGTTGTTTGCTTTGTTTTGTGTGCTGTACCTTATTCTCATCATATAACCACATTGGTCAAGTTTTGCTTTTTTTTGCCATGCTTCTGGGATTCTATGTTTTCCTGTACTAATATCTAGAAGTGTTCCTCTTATATGTTCTACTAGTATATTCAGAGTTTTAAGTCTTACATTTAGGCCTTTGACCCATTTCGAGGTGACTTTTGGACAGGTGAGATATAGGAGTCGAGTTTCAATTTTCTACATGTGGATATCTAGCTCTCCCAGCATCATTTAATGAAGAGGATGTCTTTCCTTCAATAAAATTTGGTACTTTCATTGAGAATCAGATGGCTGTAGATAAATGCATTTATTTTATCAAAAAATGAAGTCTATGATAGATATAGAATTGTATGTGATTTCAGTTGCGTTGATCAATGTGAAAATCTTACATCAATGTGAAAATAATTCTCTGTGCTCTAGTTATACACACTTCCTGTAAATCCAATTAATTGTAAGCTATCATATGGTAGGTAGCATAATCTAGCCTTCATCTTCGTTGTTCCGTATAGCAGCTATACAGGCTGAGATTTAAAATTGAAATATCATTTGCATTTATAGACTCACCTCACAATTGAAAAATTCTCTCTAAAGCTGCTGCCAATGTCTGTATTCACACAGACTCCAAATCATCGATTATCAAATACTGTTTTCCTGCTTAACGTGACTCCTTATTCACTGGCTTTCTTTTTTTTTTTTTTTTTTTTTGCAGTACTGGGGATCAAACTCAGGACCCTGCGCTTGCTAGGCAAGCGCTTATTCCACTGAGCTATATCCCCAGCCCTTGACTGGCTTTCCATGAACACATTGGCCTTAACTAAATAAGTCACTAACAAATTGTGTGTGTATGCATGTTTTGCTTATATGATTTTACATATATATTGGAGGTAGGTACTGTTATTTCTACTTCATAAATTATAACTTCTTATTTTCATAAGAATTTAGGAAGTAAGTGGCCCTGAATCAAGGTCAACAGTTTTCTGTAGCTGTTGGTTTCAAGCAGGAGCCTAAAGTGGTATCTTTCTATGGTCTGTTGGCCATTTTAGATCTTTAGAAATGTAACGGTCAATTCACTAGAAAGTAACAAATAACTAAATAAATTTTACGAGAGGACTTCAAGATGGTGACCGGGTAGGCAGCGGAGAGAGAACCTCCCAGAGGAATGCCACTCAGACAAAGGAATATAGGAATATAGCAACATGTGAAGGACAGAAGGGAAAGAGGTGGGTATCCTGAACTCAGGAAGGATCTGAAATGGGAATTGAAGCCCTTGGAAAGACTAAGCAAAACCTCTGCTGGAGGAAAGGATCAGAGATCCCCCTGGCACAGTTGGAGGGATAGGAGAAGGAGGAAGTCACTGCTCCAAACACACCCACGGCCCGTGCCCTTGTTCCGGCATTTGCAGCTTCAGCTTTGGAGGCCCACGCTCATGGAAGCCTCCTGATTCGGCCAGGGGAGAGCGGAATTCCGAGAGCTGGTCCAGGGCTGGAGAGAGGAGGGCACAGCCAGGAAAGGAGGCAGTGGTGGTCGGGAGCAGTTGTCAAACCCAGTGTGAGAATGAGAGGTTGCAACAGCCACTGGGGCAGAGTCTCCACCTTGCATCAACCTTCCTAATCAGTGCCTGGAGAGAATCAACACAACTAGTACACAGCAAACCATGCCCGGCTCTGCACCTGACTCAAGGCGATGCCCCCCTGACTCTCTGCTGGGTGAGCAGCTACCAGCGGAGAGCAGCGGAGAACCTCAGCGGTGAGACGCGGTGACTCCCAGGGATCTGGCCAAGGAGCAGATGGGGGCTCCAGCACCGCAACGGGAGGGAGATGCAGATGGAGGTGGATCACGTGGCTCCACGCCCTTCTCACTCCAACATCAGGCAGGAGGCGCGAGCTGGGTTGCTGGAACTCAGCTCCCGCCCTGAACTCTTTCTGGGAGCACCTTGAGTCTTGGCGGCTTGAGCAAGCACTGCCTGTTCCTGGCAAAAATGGGACAAATCCACTGTCTTCAGGACTCACCCCAAACTATTAATGTGAGCACTAAGAGGGTCTCCTTATAGCTTGCACATATGAACCTTTCTTGAACCCATAGCAACAAATTAGATGAAAGGCAGCAGACTGGGAGTCTGAAAAACAACAACATACTCTATACAGCAGACCCAAGAAAATCCTCCAACTCTATTCTAGAACTAATCTTTAAACTCAGCTCATACCCTGAACTAACACAGTGAGAACGGGCCAGGGAGATTTCAAGCCCTTATACCAAGCATTGTAAGTTCGTCCAATGCCCAGCTTCAAAGGGTGGAGAACGGTAATACTGGAGATCAGGAGGAGGGAGAAGAAGAAGAAAGGGCTTCTGGCATCGAGGCAATGGGACAGAGCTGAACGGGTTACCGAGGGCACCCCAACGGGGGCGTGTGCCCCACGGCTGCTCCACCGAGGGCCCCACAGCTGCTCTGCCATGGGCCCCACAGCTGCTCTGCTGTGGGCCCCACTGAGGGTGCCCCAGAGACTGGACCCGCCCCCACCCATAGCACGGCGATGGGGCGGAGCCGGGCAGTCCGTCCATGCCCCACGGTGGAGCAGCTGTGGGGCATGCGCCCCTGTTGGGGTACCCTCAGTGACCCGTTCTATATAATTTTGTATTTTTGATATTGTTTATGGCTTGTTCTGGTTCATATGTCTCCATTCTTTTGCCTTTAAAATAAAAAAAAAAAGAATTTAGGAAGTAAGAACCAGTGATTACATATATTTAATAAATGGATGAAACACACATAGAAAAGTCATCTTTTCCCCCAAATAACACAACTAGGATATCACACAGGGGAGATTTCCGTCATGGTCCTTCGTATGCAGCAATGTTATTATAATGAATTATCCTCTGGTCATAGAAATAAGGCTAGAAATACAGTCTCCCAAGAATGCATGCAAATGCGTGGCTACATGAATTTAAAAATGACTAAATATCTTAAATGCATGAAACAAAGCAGATTACATCACCAGCGGCATGTATGGATGAAGCATCAGGTCAGTGTGGGGAGGTGTAGAGACCACGGTGAAGTAGAGGGTTAATGCCCCTCGGGAAGCCATTGTCCAATACATCTTATAACAGGTTGATCCATTTTTGCTCTATTTTATGTTTTATTCAACAAAAGTCAAAGATCCTGAATTTTAGATGAAGTTTATCAATCTTGATATATTGGCTAAAATAATTCTGAATGTTTTTCTGGGGCCAAGTTAAAAGACTTCCCTTTGGGTCAAATTCACTTTTCAGACCAATGGTTTTCTGCTTCCACAGTTCATCATGTATTTTGCAAAACTGAAGAAATATAGGTGGGAAAAAAGTTGTGAGTCTAAATAATGTCCCCAGAATATGTTAATTTTTACCTTATCATATTATTTAACTTCTCTGAGGTTATATTATACAGCCTCATATTATTTAAGTCACTATCCGCATCTTAAGAACAAAGGCCACTGTACTAGATCACTATGACAATTATAAAACAATGCAGTAATAGTTATCACAGTGACTCATACACAATACACATTTCCACTCATGTTCCTGAACATATACCTTATATTGCTGCTCTATATTGCCTTTATTATAGTCTGTCATTTCCTTGATTTCCTTAAGGTTTGGCTCATAGATGGGTCTTCATTTTTTTCCTAGTTGATGACGTTCTTAGGGTTAAAATAAAATACAATTTAATTTTAACAGCCATATTATGATTGACTCATTCCAGAAATACATTTCTTCATGTTCTATTACTTTAAACTTATGGTGATAGTCTCCATGATAAGCCAACTGACTTTGAAGACAATATTCTAAAGGAAAAATATGATGCTTTTTTGTTGTTGTTAAACTCTAACAAAGAACTAAGCAATTATGCAGTTCTTTTCAGGAAAAATAATTTTAGAAAAGACAGAGATGAAGGGCTGGGGATGTAGCTCAGTGGACTAAGCACCTGCCTGGCAAGGGCAAGGTCCTGAGTTCAATCACTGGTACCACAAAAAAAAAAAAAAAACAAGAAACAAGACAGAGATGAAAAGCCCATGAAACCCAGGGTATGGGCAGAGAATCAAAAGAGAGTGAAGTGGATTGAAGGAGCCTAAGCAACATACCTTAACCTTGTCTCACTTGCACAAAGGGTCCCTTTATGACCAGTTGTGATCATCAGGAACTAAGAAGCACAGAAATCACCTGAGCATATGAACTATGAAGGCCATAGGGAATTGTTTTTGCAAGGGGAAAAGACTGGAGAGTCAGGCCCATATCTTCATGACTTCAGAGATATTAACACCAGCACTTGATCTTTGCTCTTCTGGGCCCAAGGACAGAGAGAGTTGGCAAAGGGTGTAGAATCGAGGTGAAGGGTCACCTGCAAAATCTAAAATCAAGAAGGCCTGCCAGGCAGGATTTAAGCATTAGCAAAATTGTAGCTGGGGCCCGAGAGGGCAGTAAAGAGAGAGAAAAGCCCTGGCAGTTATCTTTCCTCTACTCTCCATCGACCACTGGAAATCAGTGGACATGAAAACCTTAGATATCCAGCCTGAGGGATCAGAACCCTGCCCTTGGCTTCAGCTGAGAGCAAATGAAAGACGCAGTATGAACCCTGGTAAATTCAGCAGATAGTGGCCCATCTAGTGCAATCCAGGGAACTTTCCTTAGGCTCTTTGCTGAAACAGGCTACTGTCACTGTTTTATGACTACACATCTCCAGTGTGAACTGCTTAAATGACAACATTTAGGGAAGAATTACAGCAGCCCTCAGGAATGGCACAGAAAGTTGAGTTAGAGCAGACTGGGCCGTTCAAGGCTCTGCTATGCTTGCATCAGTGCAGTGATACTTGCATGGTTTTCATATTTTTTGTGTGTTTCCGTTTCTTCCTTTACTAACACATCGCAGCCTTGATTTACTATAATGAAATACCTGTATCAATTAGCTTTAGTGTGAAAAGGTGTAATTAGTTCATAATACTGGAAGTCCCAGCCCAAGGTAGGCGGTTGCATTAGTTTGGGCCTCTGGCAAAGGCATCAGATGATTCTGTGGGAAAGCAAACTGTTCACATCCTCAGCCCAGGAAGCCAACAAGACAAAGGTTGCACAGTCCCCTCCAGGATACATCCCCCACGACCCAAGGTCCTCCCTTAAGGGCTCCCTGAGCATCCTCAGACCTCCAAATGGTGCCAACATGGGAGCCAAGCCTTTCACATATGGGGGACCTGTGGGGGACGTTATCTAGATTCCGACCACAGAAATAAACAGAAAATAATGATTCCTGCCTTGCTGGGTTGAGCTAGGAGTCAGTGAAAAACAAAAACCTTTACAAAACACCCAGAACTTTAGGACTGTTTTCTCCAAATCTAGGAGAAATGCTGTTGGTACTTTGATAGGAATTACATTAAATCTATACATCAGTTTTGGAAGTATGGCCATTTTGATTATATTGGTTCTACAACTGTGGATACCTTTCTGTTTTCTGAGGTCCTCCTCAATTTCCTTTTTCAGAGCCATGTAATTTCCATGGTAGAAGTCTTTCGCTCTATTTGGTTAATTCCTGAGAATTTAATTATTTTCCTGTTGTTATTGTGAATGGTATCACTTTCCTAATTACTTTCTCAGTCACATCATTAGTGTATAGGAACTCTGTTGGCTTTTACATATTAACTTGTATCCGGTTTTTTTGTAGGGGTCTTTTTTGTCTGTGATCTGTACTCTGAGTAACATTTGGCCCACCCTTTTAAGATTATGATCCACAGTACATTAACTATTATCATTCTCTCATTACTATATTATGAAATTCTGCTTTATTTTTTCATAGAAGTAGCAACACTGGTTTCTTGACATTTTCTTTATTAACATCTACTTGTATTGCATTAACATAAAAAGAAACAACTCTGTATCAAGCCTTGGACAAGCAGCAAATGAAGGTTTTCTATCCCCTAACTTTGAAGAAGTCATTTAACATTCTTTTATTCGAATGAGTAGTTTTCTATGGCTGTCTCCTCTTTTCCAACACTGACAAGTTCCTGTTCTAATAGAGATAAAAACCCTAAACACTACCATGAACTGGACGCCCTTTCCCACATCCTCCTGAGCTTTTGTCCATACCTCATCTTCAAAACATCTTATTTCGATTCTTTCTGTCATCTCTACACCCAGCCACTCAAGTGTCTTTCCTGCTGCCATTTAAATTATCTTATCACTCAGTGTCTTGCTAACTCTTAGTGAAACAATTTTCACAGAGAGCACCGAATTTTTCCCTGACATGCTCCAATGACAACATTGGCAAAAAATGTAGCAAGTTACTGGGAATAAAATGACAGGGCAAGGTGTCAGCAGGGGCATGGATTTTTCCTTTGGGAACAAAGTATACAAATTCACATATGAATTTATTTGAGAGGCCCATTTCTAAATGAAACAGCAAGTAAAAAATGTGTTTCCTTCACTCTAGCTTCTTTAGCTAAGAAAATCTTCCCACCGCAGTTGTTTCTACTGTAAAGTTATGCGATGTGGAGCCCCTGGTCCTTATCTGTGTCAGTCCATCTGTTTCCCAGGGGGTCTGTGTAGGATTTTTCTCAGAGATCATTAGGGCCACTTTGCTCCCTTTCTCAGCTTTCCTTTATTCCATACCAGAGATATTCCAGTGAGTGTAGAAAACATGCATTTGCAAAATGGCCTTCTATCAATGTAAATCCATTTATAGAAATGAAATCTCCCCCACACATTTTTTTCCTTTCTTGTTATTTTTTTCAACCACATGTACTTTTGTTTCATTCTGTGTTTTGCAGAGATCTCATGTAGTTAAGTGTTTTTTAATTCTCCTTGATATTCAATTGCTAAAGTAGCTGCTTGCAGAATTTATTCCAGGTGTTTTAGCTGAACAAAAAGAGCCCCCATAACAGCACAGAGATGTGCACAGGGGCTGTAAACTGTGCATGGTTAATGTGCCTGTTTGATCTCAGGCCTCTTAGTGGAAAACTACAGATCTGTAGGGCTTTCTATTTTTTCTTTACACAATCCAAGTATCCTTGATACTTGTAGCTTTTGTCCATGTTATTCTTTCAGCCAGAATGTATGTGTAAGACAATTTTGTATTATTGTAACAAAATGTCTGACATGCACAAGCTCTAAGAAGGACAATGTACTCTGGCTCATGGTTTGAGAAGTTTCAGCCCATGATCCTGGTGGTCTCTGGTGTCTGGGCTGACGGTGAGGTGGAATCTCACAACGGGGAATATGTGATCCAAGAGTCCCCAGGTCCCTTTTAAGGCGATGCTCCCAGTGACCACTCATCCTTCCACTCTGCCTCGTCATGAAAAGTTTCTACTACCCTGCAACAGCTCCACTGGCTACCCACCAATCCTTTAACACGTTAGCTTTTGGGGGATCCTTATTCAACCATAGCAGTATGTTTCCCCTTTAGCTTTACATGCTGCCCAATCTTGTCTTTATTTTGTAATTCTGATATCACCTCCTGAGAAAAGGCATCCTGAAGTATGTCACTGAAAGTAACTTCTTCACACCATGTACTCTCCAACTCAGTATTCCTATTGTATCATCTTTAAAGAAATTGTGTTATGTTGTTCATTTATTTTTTCATTGACAGTCAATCTCCATTCACTAGAATACAAATCTTTGAAAACAAAAGTAGTATCCACATTGTGTCTCCTCTGTGGCATCTCCTGCATAGCAGAGGCTCACTGAATTATTATGAGATGAATGCATGGCTAGATACATAAGCACTTGAAAATGCCATCAGTTAGTCAGGAAGTGTGAGCTCTTGTAAACAGATTACTGGATCTTGTTCATGATTTCTCTCCAATGACTAATACACAACAAAAGGAGGAAGGAGAGCACCTACCCACACATCTGGTACCACAGGGTATGGGAGATGCACTTTTCATCAGTTGAAATAAAAACTTGTCCTAGTGGAACCCGTGGTACTTGAAAGACTCTAGCAATGAAACAAACTATTAAATTACCCATGACGTGTTCACTACAGAACGTCCAGCTTCATGCTGAGATGCTATAGCAGGTAAAGCTGGATCTCCAGGGACTGCTGGAAGCTGGAAGGGAAGTACTGAATAAAGGGAAGAAGGAAAGAAGAATGAGGGGAATGGGGAATGAAAATAGAACAAAGGGAAGGAACACAGTGTCTTATGCTCCCTATGTGGGTGCACGATTAGTAGTTATTAGCCCCTTCTCAAAATATCTCTGTAAAATAATTATCCTTCTCCAATTCAGGAAGGAGAAAAGCAAGGCTCTTGCAACTTAAATCCCTCATTTATGGTCCTGCAAGTTGACTTACCGAGCTGGGACTAGAACTAGCCTCACTGGATTCCTCTTCGTTTCCTTTACTCCAGTACCTTCCTCCCACAATGCTTTGGCTTTTAAAAACAAACTCCATCAATCTAGTACTAGATATCTTAGGGAATGTTCTGGTTATAGAAGAGAACTCAAATAACTTTTCAAAAGTAATGTGACCAGGTACAAGATTCAGTTTTCTTTTTCCTTGGAACTTTTTGTTGTATAAATACAAAAGAGAAATGTTCACAATTCATGTGGACACTATGCCTAGGAAGAGGAGTGAACATCTACAAAGAAAATCGCAGGGGAGAAGACAGACGCTCCCCAAAGCTCCCTTGTGTTTGCTCTGTGATCTGCCCTCCACATCAAGGCCACTGATCCTCTTTTAAATAATTTGTAGGTTCCACTGAGCTATTAATAATATTTACCAGTATTGGGTAAGGTAGGAACTGCCCATTGCACCTAATGTGCCACTGTATAATATATCCTCTTGATAACCATATGTAATCAGGCCTTGTGTCGTCCTCACTGGATGAGAAAAGAGACCAAACCTTCAGAATATTGTTTCATAAAATGTAATGGCTAAGTGTCAAAATTAGGATTCAAACTTACATCTTCCTGAAGGCAGAACACATTGGCTGACCCCCTAGAACTTGTTCCCAGCCTGTCACGCACATTGTGATGCAGTTCCAGATTTGGCTGACAAGGTGGAAAGACCTGAGCATTCAGGTAAGAAGCATAGGATGGTTATCACTTAGCGGAGGAAAAGGCAAAAGCAGGGAAAGTTATCTACACATTCTCTATATTAGACATTTACGCTGAAGATTTTTCTCTTGCCAGTACCTATCTGGGCCCCAAATCTACCTACAGTTTTCGGTTCTGTGTTTTTTAAAATAGTCTTTTAGTGGGAAATAATTTTCAGATGATGGTCTATAAAATAATAGTCATTTCTGCGATTACCTGGAGCAAACCACCTCCATGTCGCCACGTAGAGGGTCTGTCTCGCTAACAGGAAGCAGCTCATCTTGAACCCGGAAGTAGAAAGTAAGAGAAGCTTTGTGACCATTCAGAGCCTCTTAGTTGGAGTCAGGTCAGCACGGACACGAAAGAACACAAAGGCTATTCTCTTTGGGTAGGCAAATCAATGTCTTTGGCTTCCACTTCCTCAATGAGAAGCAGGCAACTGCACAAGGTTACTGTGATGACTGAGTCCTTAAGAAATCACCCACCAACAGAAGTGCTGTTTTATTTTAGGGTTACCCTCACAAACACGCACAAACACACACACACACATTCATACACACACATTCATACAAAAATTCATATACACCCACACACACATACATACAGGGTAGATCTAGCCTTCAGGCAAAGATCATTAAACTTTATTTATTTATTTATTTATTTATTTATTTATTTTAAACTTTAAAATACATGCTTCTACCACCACTTATTCTTTTCCTTATATCAAAAAAATAGTCTATACATATGGATATGCAAGCAACTGGTAGAGGGGATACAAGCGAAGTAAGGGTGAGCCCTGATTCTGGGTGATTTATTCCTGAATCTTATTCTAGCTTTTGCAGGCATCCATTATCTCTTGAATCTTAGAAGTCATAAGGCCCTGAAAGATAAATTAAACTATTTAATTTACTGAAGAGCTAAAACCAGAAGTACTTCTCAGTTACATCATCTTGAGTGCATAATTAAACTGTATACATTTTCTAGGTTATCTTCATATGTATTAAATTTACCATTTTTTCTTTCTTTCTGGCATATTTATGAAATTTAACTGTAATAAATATGCTTTGGCTGCAACATATATTAATGCATCTGAAGGAAATTTTATATTCAGGCCCTTATTAACGCAGAATGTAAATTGGAAACAGACTCTAAATGGCTAGCTACTAAATTTTTAAAAAACATGATAGGCCCACTGGAAGCAGGCAGCTGTGCTGACATTCTTCCCACGGCGAAGGGGAAAAAAAAAAAAACACTACTAAGAAAAATGTACTGACTCCAGGTTTGGTGTTCTCCATCACCAGATTTATTGACCTGCAAAAAAAGTCAGTGGATGTTTTGCCCCAGTCAATACTAATTTCTAGGATCAATAAATCCTGGTAATGAATAGAGAATGTGAGGCAAAGAGTGCTCATTAGATCGCAAAATGTGCCATGTACAAAATAAGAAAACCATAATCAATCAACTTTATCATGTTTAAATATTATTTCTGACATCCTTTGAACTGCCTCTCTTTTGGAACTGACTTGAGTTTTTGTTTTTTTTTAAATAACCTTGGAAATCTAAAGTTGCTCCCTACAATAACGGTCACCTCTGTCTTCTGCTGGGCTTTCCTTGAATGTTCTTTTCCTGTTCCCAGGATGGGGCTGAGAACACCATCAAAGGAAGATAGTCACCCATTCTGTAAATTAATTTTGTTCCCACCAGCGTCATAAGCTAACAGCCTCTCCTCTTCTGTTGGAATGGAGGTGGCAGACTGTCACCCAAAGTGGATAACAACGAGCACATTTGGTAAATTTTCCCACCTGAAGGAGACAATCTTTTGTAAAGTTGTGTCTGGAAAGTATGTAGAATTTTCAGAAAACAAAAAATAAAAATTACTACCATGTATTGAAAATCTACAAGTTCAAATGCTAGGAGACAGGCAGGGTTCTAAACATTTTACACTTACTATTTCTTATCTTTTGCAACCATTCAAGGAATCTTTGCTTCCACTAATTGGAAGCTAGAGACATATACTTTCTTTCTTGGGACTTCTATTGCACTGATTAGCAAACTCCTGGGCTTTTTTCCCAAATTATCCTGCCACATTTTTAATAGCAGGACTGAAGGTGAGATGGAGGAAACATTACAAAAGATGAGCGCATGCCATAAGTTAAGTCGTCTTCATAAACAGGAAAACTATACATCACCAAGGAGTTTCTGTAGCTTGTGTCCATTTTGAGAATTTTACATTTCAAGTGAATTTTCAACTCATTCAAATATCATGGTGCTGAGTATGTGAAAAAGTAATCGTTGGATGTTATAAATTCTATTTGTTATTCCAGTTTATTCCAAATAAAAGCGCAACTTAGAAGTCAACAAAATTTATAATTTCTTTATATCACTGAGTGAATTCCTAATGACAGTTGAAAGGTTCTGAAAAGATAGAGAAAGGTAGAGAATGTTTTGCTGCTGGAAAGGGGATCTAAGGATGGGAGGAGGGGGAGGGAGGAGTGGAGTAAGGGAAGAGGAGGTAGAAGGGACTGAGAGGTGAGACGGGCATGGACAAGCCCACACGATGAAAGTATCCATTTTTTATCTAAAACATATAATAATTTTAAAATTTCAATTAGGCTAGTCATTATGATGTCCAACATGGAAGTATTTGTATTATTTTAAACTGTGATCTAGGTAGGAAAATTGTCGTTTTTCTTCTTTAACCCCCCAAAAATTATCTTTCAGAAAAGAATTATACTTCTCTGACAGTTACATTAAACTGTAGGAAAAGGTGCATTATAAAACCATGTATGGTTTCAGACCAATCATGATCATGTTAAATGAATATGGAACATATTTTTGTTAAATTCTCCAAATTGTGTTTCCAGTTAAGTGTTGTGAAGGACGCCATTTCCTGTGGCCTGCCCTCTCACAATAGAAAACAGGTTGGCTCACACACTTCCAGAGTAACTGACAAGACTAATGAGCTCAGCCACGTGAAATAAGCCAAAATAAGCTGTGTGCAAGGTGCAGTCATATCACTAAATCATTTCAACCCGTCAGTGAATGAGCTCAGCCCTCTGAAAGTCCGCACATCCTACCGAATGTTCTTCATCTTCTGTGCACAACTTTTGCTTCATGTGGTTCTAATATGGTCATGAAAGACGGTGAGAAAGATTTCTCCCCAGAGCTGTTCTGTCACATTCCCATTTGTTAATTTCATCACTGCACGAGTGTGTAGGGGAGAGGGTGAGAAGATAACTAAGAGAGAAGAGACTATTGTGTGTGAGAGAGAGAGATGGAGATGTCAGACCACCAAATCGTTTTTCTCGGAATGGAAGATGGCACCAGGAATGGGAAGATAAGTATGCGGTTGTGCACCCTCCCTCAAAAGATAAGTGAGTGCTCCAGGAACACATTAATTCACATACAGGGGGTGCACAGTGCAGACCTCACATTGTCTAAGAGAGAAGAAGGTGCCCAGGGCCACGCTGCCCATGTGGCTCACTTGAGACTGCTTGGAGTTCTAAGGGCACCATTCCCTTCTGAGATTCTGGGTGGGATTCTGAGCCTCTTGAAGTAGATCATGTTGCAGTAATTCAGCCTTTTACTGTTTATACTTTGGACCAACTTGCAATTTCAGTAAGATGGCGAGAAAAACGCTACAGCTCTTAGGCATGACTGCTTCATATCCAAACCTGCCGCAGCCGCTTTTTGATCCACGTTACTTTAACCTAGCTCTTATCCATATTCAATTAGCTTCTCTGTGTATATTTATCTATATATCAAGCTAAGGAGGTTAAGGAAGCTAAATACACACACGGAGAGGTTTTCATTGATCGGTTATTTACATATATAGAAATACACACTGATTAGTATCAGAGTGCTATAAAACACAAACATGTGCACACAATTATTGTACTCTCTTTCTCTGATTGCAGCAAAGAATATTGTTCCTTTTGGGCCTCCACAGTAACAGCTGCGGTGTCCTTTCCGGTGGCCAGCTGGAAGATTTAATGTCCAACCTTGTAATCTATTATCTGTCCCTTCACTTGCTTCAGAATTTATATCTTAATTTCTCATGATCCGCCTGCTTTATGCTACCTTTCATTAGTTCACTGAAAGCTGGAAATTATTCAGCCTTACAGACATATTCTATTTTTAAGAGGAAGGCACGAGTTAAAGGAGACAATAATAAAAATTCCCTCGTTTCTGTGGTTAACTTACTTCATTAAACAGCAACAACGGAAAGGAATCAGCTGCAAAGCACTCGCCTCATATCTGATTTATCTTCTTTGGCGTGTGATTATTTCAAGTTTACTAAGTGGCAGGAATTTTCATACAAAAACCAGAGGACAGAGTCTGTTGTGAGAGCCCCAACCTAAGATGGTTTCTGCTTTCTGTCCTATATCCTAATTGGTAAATCTGAATTTCTTCCTTTCCAAGATATCACTTTTTATTTAGCAAGTGTAGGTTGAGAACATATTAAATTAAGCAGGGCCTTAAAATGTGTTATGAATAATATAGCAGCACATATGTGAGTGGAGTGCAAATAGGACCTCTCTCCTTTCTATATTTATTTTTCTTGTCAGCATTGTTAGATGTACTAGACCAGGAAGATAGTACTAATCCTAAAGATACAACTAAACGTTGGTGAACTTCGTTGTTCTGGATATTCCCAAGCATTTGTGCTGGAGTTTTTTATCTCTCTACCTGAAGAAGAGTTGGAGAAAATTAAACAAAGCAGAGCTACTGAATGTTCTTGAATATCTTCTAAAATCAATATAATAGCCAGTGAACTCGGTCAGACGGCCTCAGCACGGTGAGACAGGTGAGAAGACAGCACTGCCCTTTGCCAGTACGCACAGTGCCATCCCTTCTGGAAATGGTCCTCCACGTACCACGGACACTCTTGTCTCACCCAGCTCTTGTTTCCTTATATTCCACTTCAAAGTCAATTGTTGTCTTTCCTCTAATTGGAATAAAGAGCAATAAATTAGTATATTAGTGGAGCAGGAATAACGCAAATTTGGCTCCTTATACAACCAGGGACTTTGGACAGAATTTTTCATTCTGACATCCAAGTCTTTCTTTTAGGTGAAAAAAAAAAAAAAAGGTATTTGTGAAATAGTGTCTCTGAACCAATAATGAGTTATTGTTTTCTGTTTTCCGTCAAAATCATATTCATTGTGAATTAGAAAGGGCTATGAGCTGAATTTCTATCCCTTCAAAATTCATCCATTAAAAAATCTCGCCATGCTAGCTGCAGAAAGTGGCAATATTGGGAAGCAGAGGCTCTGAAGATGTAGCCAAAGTACATTAGGTCATCTGGGTGAGCCTGATCCAGTGTGACTGGTCTAAGAAGACCAGGAAGGAAGAGGCAGGTGGGATGCACCAAGAGGAGAATGTGTGGAGACCCAGTGAGATGACAGCCACTTACAGGCCAAGGAGAGAGGCCTCTGAAGAAAATAATCTGCTGACATCCTCCTTAGGTAGTTAGAGTGCAGAATAATGAGAAAATAACTCTCTGTTTTGGAGGCCACTCAGTCTACACTGTTTTGTGGTGACAGCCAATGAAAACTAGTACAGAAAAGCATCATCCAAGAATTGTGCTCAATATCATCCCTGCTTCGTTTAGCTTTGTTTTTTTCCTTAGCCTCTTCTATCAGCACAAGCCCACCCTTAGTGCACAGCAAACACAACAAATGCACCTAGGTTTCTAAGAGCAATATCTACTGCTTCTAGAGACCCACAGGTGAGGGCTCATTCTTATACCATGTCACACAGTTAGAAGATGAGTTAAAGTTGCAGTTCCCTTTTAGTGATTTCACTAATCCAGTCCCAGGAGTGGCTCCTTAAGAACATGGCCCACGATTTTGTACGAGAACTGCAAAACTCAAAACAAGAGCCAGGCACGGAGGCACATGCCTATAATCTCACCACTAAGGAGGCTGAAGCAGGAGGGGATCCCCAAAAGTTCCAGGCCAACATGGGCTACATAGTGAGTTGAAGGCTAGACTAAACTACGCAGTCAGAATCCGTCTCACAAAACCAAACAAGAACAAAAGGAGAAAGCACAGGAAAAAGAAATCCTGAAAATAATCTGTAATGTATGATAGGAGCAAACAGTTCATAAAGATTTTGTTAATGAGTGCCAAAAAGTTACTTATGTGCTTTGGAAGAACTGTAAAATGTTCCCAACCATTCCTTATTCATATCCATGAGAGGTTGTCCTTAACAGTGACCCCCTTTGCTCCATGCAGTCTAGTAATGCCACAACTTTATACAAAAGACTCTGATATCAACTGCTCCTATCCTTCCCATCCCTTTAAAATTCTGTAAAATTTCATTTCCTATTTATTTGAAGAGAATGTGAACGCAAGTTTGCTGGAGAAACTGTGAAAATTGACATTTTTCAGTTGATTCTTTAGGCACCTTCGGGAAGACTCTATTAATCTTCAGCATTAATTGTTTAAAAATTTGTTATGATATAAGACATTATAAGCCTGAACTGTGACTCCATAAGCCTTGCCAAGGGATTTACCTTTGTGAAATAAGCCTAGGACCGATTCAATGCCAATATGGAAAGATAATAGACTTCTAAGTGACTTTGATACACTCAGTTTTTATTAAGTGTGCTTTCTAATGCTCTTTTTTCAGGGAAATTTTCCTCGGTAATTCTTATCCCTCTCTTCCCTTCTTTCATTTGCCTTCTTACCCTGAGTTTCCTCTTCCTGGTGGTTTACCTTTTGGAAGCTCGTGATCAGTGCTTTGATTACCGTGAGGATCAGCAGTCCCTTCTTTCTGCTGCAGCTCATCAACCCATCTTAGAAGTTCCGTTGGTCGGGCCCTGATATGATTGCACAGGAACCCCGTCCTATGCGTTCATATCTTACCCACAGGAAAATGTAACATCCTGTGAGAATGCAAAATGATCCCAAGCCTGACATCTCTCATTTGGTTTCTCAACTGGCCTCCATGCAGACTTCTTCTTGCCTTTAACTATTCTCAGGTTTGAGTCTCAACAGCATCTCACCTGAAGAAGATATTCTGTCTTCCCAAGTGCTGGTACCACTCTCACCCTGAGGCATAGCATCAGGTGACCAACTGTCCTAGTCTGCTTACATTTAGCACTGAATATCCCTTATCCTGGGAAAACTCTCAGTACTGGAAAAGTCAGTAAATGGTCACACTAAACTCTCCTTTTGAGATGAGGAGTAGGTTTAACACCAGGGCTCTTCCAGAAAACAATTTCTAAGTCTTTTTACAACAATTTTACCTTCATTATGGGAAAGGGTCTTAAGGGTTTTTAATTATTTCATGAGAACCTTTTTTTCAAGTACAAGTTGATGGAAACTCTCAAAGTTTACTTTGATAGCTATAATATTTGAGGTTTTAACAGAATTTTCTTTGTACATATTTTTGTTGTATTCTAAAATATTTTTTCCACTAACCAAAATATTGCATTATTTTTATAACTGTTGTGGGCTTTCTCACACTGATAGCATTATCTGGAGTAGTTGTTCTCAAAGTGTAGTCCCTAGACATAAAATTAGTGTCACCAAGCATGACCTTTTGATATATTAAGAATTCTCACCTCCTATGAAAGACCTCCTGGCGCAAAAACTCTGGAATTGGGATCTGTGCCTTAACAAGCTCTGCATGTGACCTGAGATAAGTTACAGTAACAGAAACACTGCTGTCCAGTTTTAGGTTCTCAGCTCTGGCTGAACATTATAATTACCAGAGAATTGAACTCTGTGAGCAAATTTTAACTTTCATTAAGATCTGTTGGGAATCAGGAAAAATAGAATTTAAAAAGTCCCTTGGGTCCACCAAGTGAATCACCACGATTTCAAACCACATGTCTATAATCTTGCTGGTTGAATCTCTTCACTGGAGGGTAGAATGGTTAGTGTCTTCAAACACTAAGAGTCAAGGACTATATAATTTTTTGGAGTCTCCACTTCAAGTTAGCCCTTACGCATGTGTAATTATATGTAAAGGAAGCATTCCAGTCCACTCAATCTGCTTCCTCACTTGTCCACTCCACTTTATTTTCCATTTCTTTCCATTTCTTTGTTTAAATTTTATGAAATTTCAAATTAAAGCAACCTCATCAAAATCTGGAATTGCAGTTTATTTGACTGCGTGTGTGGTTATCATCTGTCCTGAGCAAGGGACCCAAAGATATCTGTCAATGAGCATCCCAACTTGGAAGAGCATTCACATCTGTTGGCCTGATTTTATGACAATATGCTGTGAGGAATTAAAAGGAGATAGTATTTATTTCACTAGACTTCAAACCTTGTAAGAACTTGGAGTGTGTATGTTATAAACGATAGGGGGAAAGATGATCATTTGCAAACAGATACATTAATCTGCAAATGGCCACGTCACCCCACCACCAGTCAGTCTTTCCAAGCCATTAAGACTATTAGTTCTAACCCAGATAAGCAGAATAAACAAATTCTTGCTGAACTGGAATTAGTTCTGCTGTGTTTCAACATCCTCCAAAGAGAGTTCACGAAACCCAAAGATTTCGCTGTTTTCCTTTTTCACTGCATTGTTTACACTGTTCCTTCTAAGTCAAGAGTACATAACACTTGTGTTACTAAAGGCATTTTTTTTGCTGAGTTTGTCCCTTTTATGGTTGACTTTTAAAGAAAAAGAGTTCAAGATTCTTGGTAGTTAGACTGTGATCATTTGCACTTGTAGTAAGAGAAAAGCCATGTCTTAGCTAAGAGAAATTTAGATTAAAACAAAATAAGGTTCTAAGATGATTCAAGCAAAGGGAAATGCTAACTTCTATTTTTCAGTCTACAACTTCACGCACGCTTGGGAAACCTGGTGCACCCTCACAGGGAAGTTAAACTATGGCTGGTAGGAGCCTTTGACTTTGTGTTGGATTCAAAGTCACAAACCAGAATGTAAAACAGCTAGCAGGAAGAGCTGATGCCTAGGACACTCTATAGGGACTGTTAAATTTTGATCCTTTTGATTTCCTGAGTATGTGAAAGGTTAGAGAGGCTTCATAATTCTATGTGATGAGAATATTTTTCAAATTAAAAACTAATTTTAAGTGAGTTCACAAATTTAAAGGAACATTTGTATCAGACAGGCTTTAAAAATTTAAACTGCTTTACTATATAAAGCCTCACAAGGAGTTCTTCAAAATTCTTTTATATTTGATTCAATAGATCTACACTCCAGCTCTCAAGAAAATGATTTGAAATGTTCAAGTTCATGGATGATGCTAGTATTCTTTGTTGAACTTGATCCAGCCCATTCTTCCCTCTCTTCACTATCCTGTCCTTACACCTACTACCAGAAAAAAATTGAGTAAGACTTTCTATGAACTTAAATACATTCATTATGTCAAAAGCAAAACAATTGTTTTACAACAGTGCAGGAAGAATATTTTACCCATAACACTAAGTAGTACTCCAAAGGTATACCTCGCTGAAATGACAACATAAAATGATCCAAATGTAAGAGCCATTTCCAAATGTTAATATAGAGTTATGTGCCTCTGCCTACGACATCCAGGAGGTCAATGTAGTTAGAGCAAAAGACGTGCAGTGACTTTCAAGAGTGAATGGAAGCATGCAGCCTGACTTTGTACTCTATGGGCTGGAAGTTAATGCTTATATATCTTATGAAGGAGAAAACAAAGATAAGTAGCCTTTCTTTTAAGGGATCAAATGGAAAGAGTTCTCCCTTTAAGATCCAAAAATTGTATGGAAGTATGCTTTTGAGCCAGAGTGAAGCCAGTAAGACTATTTATGTGAAACCAATGAAGGAGCGTGGTATTTAGTCTCACTGATTTTGTGGATCACTCAAACTTGGTGAATAAATCACTCAAACTTTGGTGAATAAATTGCTCAAACTATACAGCTACCATACCTTCAAGAAAGCAGTGAAAATACTGTAGATAGCTTTCACAATTGCATGTATTTGTTTAATTTTCCATATAACAGAAAAGAAAGCAGAAAGGAAATTTACGTGCTAGCTAATCTTGCCTGTGAATTTTGGCAAAGCTGAAGCTTTGGCACACACCAATCTTGCATGAAATAGGACTCTGCTTCTCATTTACAAGGTTAACTTGAAGTTATAAAACATAATATGTGGTTTGGGGTCTTTTCTTGTTAACTCATGCTAAATACAAGGCTTTGCATTACATGAGAAATACCAAGGCATGTTTATGGTCTTCAAAGTGTTACCAGTAGAATGGCCCAGAAGTCTCCAATGACTTCCCATCCCCTGCTGAGTTGTTTAAATGTTTATAAAATGCATTTTTATGATGATGAGTCCAATTTTAAGACATTGGCCTTTGAATAAATGTCAAATGCAAAGAAGGAAACAGTATAACTACATATATATTGTTTTGAATCTCCTGTCTATGAACATGTGTAAAAGGATTAAAAGAATCAGGAACAGCACAGCATTTAATTCTTAAAGACTAAGGAGCATATAAGGGTGGCAAGATCACTGTATGTTTTGTTGCAAACCAAAATTAGACAACAGCAGATTTAGTCTGCTTTCAATTCTGTGTGTGTATGTGTGTGCGCTCTCTCCTATCAACAAAATTATTTCTTAAAATTAGCTTTATATGGAGTCAAGTGGTAGGATAGGTGTGCGAATGGGTCTGTAATGTGCTATGACTGTTGAAAAGAGTTTTGAAGGATTGCTCTATGATATTGAATAAGAAATTAATCAGCAGCACTTTCATGGCAATGTTGTACCAAGTTGTACTAAGGAAGGGTCAAACTATAACAGTTTCTCAGTTATATTTTCATATTTAAGAAATATAGAATACCAGCCTTATTTCTTTAAATTGTGGCTCTTTATATATTACATTACTAAAGAATCATTTTTGTGAAGATTTTGCACTTTTACTATGAACTTTGCTATATTATGTTTGAAGAAGAAATGCGGTTATTTTATCATAGTATTATACCTCAAAATACTGTAAATCTTAAAATGATTATAACTTATTCTTCCTTATAAGCTTAAACTGGCATGATTTCCTTAGAATTCTAAATATATGTGATAAGGTTGAGGTTGGAAGTGGATAGTCTTGTGAATTGAGTCGAAAATATTCCCCCAAAGCTCCTGTGTAGAGGAATAAGGCACCTCTCTATCTGTCTCTCTGTCTGTCTCTCTCTGTCTGTTTCTCTGCCTCTCCCTTCTTTGCTTTTTCCTCTGAGCAGTTTTCATTCTATTGATTTCCCTTTCCTAGTGTTTGACTAGCTAATACCTACTGGTTCTCAGAACCCAGTTCAAGGAGCTCCTAAAGGAAGATTAACCCAGCCTTATATTTCTGTCTTTACCTTGCTTTTTAATCACATTATATAAATGTTTATTTTCCCCTCAGAGGACACAATAGGCTCTATGAGAATGGGGTCATAACTTTCTTTATTTTTCCCTTCCTAAGATTTAGCAGAAGATTTTGCAGTAAGATGGGATTTAATAAATGTTTCCCAAATCAATGAATCAAAATCTGCCATGGTGTATCCTCCAATCCCAAGCCTCTGTATTCCCTCCTTATCAGAATTTGTGTAATCCCCATACAATGCAGTGTCCACCCACCATACTTCACTTTACTTCACTTTTCTTTCCATGGCATAACCACTTGGACTCCTTAAGCCTGATGTCCTCAAAGTCTATTGTACACCAGAATCACCCGAAATAGCTATTAAATGTTCATGGCTGTGTCCTACCTCTCTAGCTTTGGTCCAGTATGTCAGGAATTGGGCCTGACAGTTGGAATTTCCAGTAAGTTGCTAGTTGCTCATGATGTGCTGGGTTAGGGCTCACATACTGAGGACTACTACCTGCAAGGATTCCTCAACTGACACCTTTATCCTGGTAAGCCTGATGTCCTCAAATTCTAGTGTACGCCAGAACTGCCTGAAAGAATAGTGTCTTTATCACATGATTATCATCCTGTACGGAGTATACACCTTCCACTTTTTGTATTTCAAATTCCAAAAATCTATGAAAGAATTCTATTTTTTTTAATTTACTGCCTCCCAGCTTTAGAGATTTATTTTTCTAGAATTCCTTCTCTTCATTTACCTGACTTTCACCTAAAGCTGGAAATGCAAGTGCTTTGAATATGACATTTGCAGAAAATGTCGTGTGTGTGTGTGTGTGTGTGTGTGTCTACTTGCACATGTATGTATTTTAAATGTGTACTTTTATAAATCCAAGTAATTTTGAGAATATTTTATAATGCCAGTCAATAAAGCATTTACAAATTTGGTTGGAGTCAATCTCAAGCTTACTGATCAATGTATTTTTCAATGCCCACCTAAGTAATATTAACGGACTACTGGCCAAAGATATACTTACATTTTACTTATCACTAAGAACATAAATAAATAAGAAGTGATTACCATCCTGTAAGACGTGTACATCTTCCTCATTTTTGTATTTCAAATAAAGAATTATAAAATTATACTTTTAAATTTACTCCCCTTGCTACTTTAGAGGTTGTTGTTGTTGTTGTTGTTTTAAACAGGAAAGTGAGCTTTGATGCTGAGTTTCTATATTATAGTGCTTGCCTTAGAAATAAGCAGCCAGACCAAAGTCAAACTGCTTTTAACAAACCTTTCACTTGCATTACTTTTTTGAAACTCCAACTACTTAATGATGGAATGGCTCTGAATAATGAAGTGAGTACTAAGTCTATATAAAAAGTTTAAAAATGAATTCCATTTCCTTCCAATAATGTCTGTGGAGAAAGAATTCAGAGAAAGAATAGACTAAATATCAAATTCCAGAGATATTCAGAAAATAAATAGGATTGCTCAAAAGTTAAGAGGATAAGATTGTTAGCAGTTTTACTTACTAGTTAAATTCCTATATATATATAACCACTTTATATTGAGCCACAAGTGTATTATAGCAGATGTACCCCCCCCAGCCAGGATACTTCAGTTTGTAAGTTGCCCAGCTGATAGTTCCAGCTACAGTACCTGTTACTTTTGTTTCTTAGAAAAAGCTGGTCACTGTGATGCATTGCTAGTCACTATTATGCGTATTGTAAGAACCAATCCCCAACTGACAAGGCACTCTGCCTCTGTACTTCCTGCTTGTTTATCTGACATAAGCCTTAGACCATCAGAGATCAGGGCCTGCTATTTTGGGAATGATCCCGATCCGTCCCCATTAATGTAAAATAAACCTGACCCCAAATCCTGGGTGTCATTTGGTGCTTCTGTTTTCCCTTGCAATATTACTCATCAGGACAAGTTTCACTAATGTCTTCATATGTGCACTGATAGCACAGAGTTTTGCTAAGATCTGTATGTATAATAATGACATTTCTGTAAGTTTTATTTATTGTATGACGTTGTCCTTCATATTCCAAAGTGAGATGATAGTTGATAAAAGACAACTTTATAGAAGATTACGGCTGAGCATATACCTCAGTGGTAGGGGAGTGCTTGCCTGGCACGCCCAAGGCCCTAGCACTAATCTCTAGCCCTGCAAACAAGCAATTTAATGTACATAATATTATAAAATTAGCAAATCATGTATGATACTTGAGTGAAAAATATATGTATGATTAAATTGTTATCTCTAAATCATAGCCATTAGTGTCAAGATGTCAGAAACTTTTTCAGTTGTGTTTTCTCTTCAATAGATTATTAGAAGCTAAAATGCAAACAAAATGTAATGTAAACTTTAATATATGTGCTGTAAAATATCTAAGAATAAATAGATTTTCAAAAGGACAATTTCCTAAAAAAGTGCTTTATGAGTGAAAACAAAATTTTATTCCCTGAGATACTTAACTTTATGCACAATCTGACCAAACGAAGAAATATATCTGATAAAACATTATTTCTGGATGCAACCATGAGGGTAACTCTGGATGAGATTAGCATTTGATTTGGTCACCTGGGTAAACATGTTTGATCCTCACAATGAGTGTGAGCATCTTGCCGTCTCATGAAGATTCGAACACAGTGAAAAAGACAGAGGCAGGCTGTCTTGGTTACTTTTTTCTTGTTGCTGAGACAAAATACACAGCACCCAAAATGAAGGAAGGAAAGGTTTATTTAGTTTACAGTTTTTGGAGGTTTCAGTCCTTACTTGGCTGGTTCTGAGGCAGAGTGGCACATGGCAGAGGGCAAAAGTGCATGGTGGTGGTACACAGCAAAGCAACAAGCACAAGAAGGGAGAAGTGGCAGCAGAAATGGCAGCAAGAATGGCAGAAGGAATGGCAGCCAGCAGACTCTTTCTCTCCCTTCATATACAAACTTTCTGCCCTAGGGTATAGCTCTCACACCCATAATCCCAGCATTGGATCTTGGATCGGTCATAAATTCTAAAAGCCACCCACAACTGTATGAGGATTTGGGGCGACATGCAGACACAAACCACAAGACAGGGTGATCTCAATCTGAGTTGTGACTCAATTTTCTATTTTCAGGTCCTTGGGTTTGGGGACTTGGATTGGGATTTACATCATTCCCATCTCATACAAACTCCACTCTTGGGCTTTTGGACAAACTAAATCACATGACAGAATTTGTTGACTCTTGAATTAGTAGAAGGAAGATTGTAGGATTTCTTGTCTGCCACGTGAGCCAATCCCCATTGCAATTTTCTTGGTATATATTGGTACACATTCAACTAATTTTGTGAAGAAGTATGACTAGTCTACTCTCTTTACTCATCCTTAAAGAACAGAATACTGACTCTCATAATTGATAAATATGTGTGAACACAAAGCCCTGTTTTGAGACTCCAATGTAGCACCAGGGCTATTTCCTTAAAAATCCACCTGGAGGACTAACAGAAGGAATAAATCAGAAATCCAGAGAAGATTTAGAGGACACTGAGACCTCTTTGTGCTTGAAACTGTTTCTGCAAGAGGATCTACTTCTGGGTGTGGCAGAGGACGGCAAGGGTGCCTGTGGACATACAAAATAGGGAAGAACTTGTTGGAATTCTGCTTGTGCTCCTCCCCTCCAAAGTCATTTTAAAGCGACCCTCATCCAAACTCTTAATGGGACACTCAATAAATTATTATGACTCTAGAATTGTATTTTACTGCATTGAGAACATGTGAGGGCTGCGTATCTACTATAGATCAGCAAAAGCAAGGGAAAATACCAGAAGTCACAACTCAAATATCTACGTGGCCCAAGTAATTAGTATCATTTAAGAAAATATGGCTCCAGGGACTAATGCAATGGAGAGGACAGTCGTAAATATAAGCCTACAAGTCCTTTCTAGAAAGGCAATGACCATTCAGCACTAACATATGGCCACCATGCTGTGAGACTAGTTTTGCCAAATAATCAAATATTTCAACAGAAGCCAGAAATATGATTTTTATTAGAAATTTACTGGTTTTTAAGTGTTGCTTCATATTTAACTCAATGCAAGCCAAATGAAACACATCTGTGACCATTCATGGTCAATCTTAACCATCTACAATCCATTCTCAACACAACAGATTGATTTTCTTAGTACATAAATCAGATTGCTGAAAACTCTCCAATGCCCCCCCCATTTCACAGGGAAAAATTATCAAACATAATTTCTTGGCTGGTATGATCTGTTTCATTCTAAACTTCTGTCCTTATGCCAAGATACCTTATAACTTAAATCCTAACTTCTGTGGTAGGATGCTATGACTTTAGATACTTGTAGAGCTACTACAGTCTCGCTATCTGAACCTCTCCTACTTCCACCTCTTTACCTTCTTCTCATGGTCCTTCATACTACCTGATTTTCTGGAGTAAAATACGTTCTTTAGCGTTGTTTCTAACATGTACAGTCTATGAAAAGTGGAAGTGTGTTTTGCTCACAGCTGGACTTTAGCATGATACGTCACATATAGTAGGCATGCTGGGTGTTAGGTCTTTCACTTGGTTCCAAATGTATCCTTCTAAGTTTCATTCCATGAGGCTAGAACTTGGGAAATTGTGTTTCAATTGACAACAGGATTTCTGTTATGGTTCATTCATTAAGATTATTAGAGCTATTGGAAGACAGAAAAATGGGAACAGTTGTTTTTCCCATTTGTCCTGTTGGTCTCATAGCAGTGGTTGATTTTGATTTCTAAAGTTTTTCCTCTCATTTTCACCGCAGTTTGATACACAGCTATTAGAGATACCAACACCTGCCAAGCAGCAGTGGGGGGTTCCTCCTGTGTAAGTCCTGTCCTGTGGGAAGTTTTCACCTTTACCAAGTGGAGAAGCGCTCTCTCCTCAGAAGTCTCCATCCACACTGACAACATTTGTGGCTCATTCTGCTGTCTAATATCACAAGCCACTTATTTTCATCTCCCAGCCACAGAAGCACCTCCTTCAGGCAGTAACCATCTCCATATTGTTATGTTTTCTTTCCTGTATTATGGTCTCAATACTTTCGTATCTACTTTATCAATCCCTTTACATAAGCCTCTCTTAGCTACTGACTTCTGTGTTCCCTACTGGAAATTGAGTGATACAGTAGGCATTTGATAAATATTTAACGAACTTATGAATAAATGAATGTGGCCAGCAGACATTCCATTTGTAAGATATACCCCAGAGAGCCTACTCACAGAGTTCTTGTGATAATGAATCATCTTTACACAAATGCAACCATGGCATATTTTCCCTTTGAGCCAGTTTAATGTCGTGGTCAATTGCCGTGTGCTCCATCTGCTTGGACTGTCCCTCCAGGGCCAGCTTATGACAAGTAGAGACCTTCGTATATTGATATCATGGTTTCTTGAATGGGCAACTCAAAATGAAATATCTACATAGAAAGATACAGATATAGATGTTTGTAACTTGGGTGTAAGCCTGGAAAAGTTTTATTTCCTCTTATCGACTAGACTATTTTAAAATATTGTTCTAAGATCAAATTCATCAGGAAAAATATCCTCCTTAATAATTTTTATGTCCCTGAAATCCTGGTGTCCTAAATGCATGTTCTGTCAGGTGCATAAATTGTATTTCTAATATTTTAAAGATAATCATATAAAGAAAATGTTGAAAAACATAAACTTTTGGAATGATTCATGTAGACAATGGACTCTGTCTTTATTCTTTTAACCCTGTGAAGATTCAAACTCATCTTTGATCAATTTCTCCAAAACTTCCTCAAGCACCCACATTGATCAAGTGTCCATTGTAAACAACTTGCCTTGGGCTAGGGAGGTAGCTCATTAGTGGAGCACGTGCCTAGAATGTGCACATCTCTGGGTTGTTCCATCCCCAGAACTGCAAACATGTGTATTTGCTGCTACCCATGACAGATGCTGTACACACATAGAATCAACTTGCCCTCGTGAACTATTATGACTTAGAATTACTTAACTATTTCATGTTATGACAGTACCTAATATTGTTTGAATGCCCTATAGTTATGTTATAAAATGATTGTGTCAACAGTGTTATGTCTTACATGTAAATAACATTATTAATTTTGCCATATATAAGCTGAGTAAATGCTTTTAAATTAAACTTACGTCTTTGATTAAAACCTATATTGTGGTATACAACCCTTTATAAGTGATCTATATTAATTTTTGACACAATGTTTATGATCAACATTCCAGTCCTAATGTTAATAGTCCTATTCTTAATTTCTCTTAATTCACAATACGAATGATAAAGTGTTTCGATTAGGCAAATACTTTAGAGGTCTTGCTAAAAATTTTAACACTTTTTTAAATCAACCCAAGACAAAATCCACAATCCAAGCCAAATCTTGGCTTTCTGGGTTCACCTTCCACTCTAGGCGTGGTTTCTATGAATGTTTCCCAGGAAGATGGTCCAGGCACATGCGCCAGTCACCTGTTACTGGGACAAATACCGGAGCAAAATTTTAAGTAGGAAAGGTTTACTTTGACTAGGAGTTCCAGAGATTTCAGTCCATAGTTGGCAGAAAAAGGCTCCAAAGCAGAAAAAATTATGGCAGAAAGCTATCACTGAGAAAAGTTACACACTTTACGGTATCCATGAAACAGAGAAAGAGCAGAGATGAAGGGGGTTGGGCTAGCCCTCATCTGCAAGGGTGTGCCTTCACGTTCCGCTCTTTTCAACAAGGTGCTGTCTCCTGTGGCTTCTCCCAGTAACGCCATCGAAGTATCAAATGATGAAGAGGTCAGCCCATTTGATGGAGACAGAGCCCTCAGGAGCAATCATTCCCAAAAGCCCATTAGCGAGCAAGTCTTTAACAAAATGAGACTTTGATAGTAACGAGTGGATAGCACCTATAACATCAGGGGGTCTTGCAGCCCCCTAGACTCACATGTAGGCATTTTCTCTGCTAAGGATGCTTCTCCCCTCCCCATTCATCTGTAACTGGTTAATCCTCACTCATACTATAGGTGTCAAAGCCCACTACATCCAAGAAGTCTTAGTCTTCCCACCTTGGCTAGTTATATTGTGAGGCACCTCAGCATTCCCCAAAATCCTCTCCTTTGGAGCACTTATAATTTTATTCAGGTGTTCAGCATCAATCTCCTGCAGAGCCTGAAATTCTTGGGAGACTAGAGCATTTCTGTTTCATTTGCTCTTCTATCCCCAGGACCTGTTAAAACGGGAAGTAGGCTTTATGTTCCAATGATATTGACAAGGACATGCATAACTTAATAGGAGCCTAAATGATTTTCTTATATAAAGATGGAAGTTTCTGCTGTTTCTTGACTTTCTGAAACAATCAACAATGTTAATAAGGCACAGTTTCCATTTTTTGGGCAATATTGTAAAACCTGTGAAGGTTGAAATTCAATTTATCTTCCTAACGCTTAGAGGCTAGTATGAAATTTGGTGAATGCTCAATATATGTATGCTTCTCAATAGCCAGGGGTTTAAATCTGGTGAATAACTGATACTGTTTCCTCTGACCTTGACTAAGCCTAAGGGACATGATTTCGTTCAAAATGATCTTTAAAAATACTTCCCATGTGCAAATGTTTTTTCCTCAAAGTTGAACTTCTGCATTGCTGTTTGTTTTGTTTTGATATTTTGGTTGTTATTATTTGGGTAGCTCTTTTCTGTTTTGTGTTACTAGCGAAGCACTCCCCACTGTTCTACACAGCCAGCCCCTTCCTGACATTTTAAACCAGAGGGTGGTAGATGTCATCCTATGAACAGTGATTGTTGTCCTGAGAGGTTATGGCCACAAGAATAAGCTAATCAAGGATCTAAAACTCTAATAGGAATCTGAATAAATATTATTACATGTGGAAAAATGTCATGACTGGTCAAATGTGAGTGGATGTTGTGACTGCTCATCCTCAGTTTCATTTTCAAACTGTTTTTCTTTTTTTATTGCAATCCTTATTTTTTCAACAGTGAAAGCAGGTCTACTATTATGGACATGACAGTGGGTGCCAGTAGTCAAGCTCTTAGGATCTGCTACTACAAATCATCTGTGAAGGGCTTATAGACCACTACATTAGTTGTATCTGAACATCTACTGGCAAAATGTTCATACAGTACATTTGTGTGGCAAATGTACTAGCTCAATCTACATGTCATAATGGATCTTCACAAATATGCATGGGTAGATGGCAATATTTCAACATCCTTCTCTTGGATAGTTTCCTTAAATTTCTTTCACTGGGAAAAAAATTCAGTATGTTTATACTAACTAACCATAAATGAAGGCTTCATGGAATCCTCAAAAGTAATAATTACTTTCCTGTGTTTTTGGTTTGTAAAGCATCTTTACCATTGCTATATCCTTTGGAATTAAATGTAGATTAATTAATTGTTATAGAGCAATTTACTTTTAAATTAAGAAGTTAAATTGAAAGTTCTAAATGATTTTGGTATGTTAAAGTATTTTTGATAAGAATGTGGCTGTCAAAGAAGAAAGGTACACTCATGTTCCTCAAATAAAAACATGCTACAATCTATTGAACTTCTGTCATATACAAGTTATTTTACTTATGAGGAATTCATGAGCTATGTTAACATGCAAAAAAGATTGTTCTTTAGGGTTACGTGTAAACAAAGAGAGTCTTCCTGCTTTAGTTTTGAAAAAAAATTTAAAATAGAGATTATAGAAGTAAAGGAGGTGAAAGACTACATCTAGTAAGAAGATAAATGTGTTGAAGAAAGTATATAGATTGCTTAGACATGGAAAATGTTCAAGATGTAGACTAAAACCACGAGAAAATGTATGCAAATTCATTATGCACCTGGAATTCTGGAATAAATAAATTATACTACTAATTGTAACTAACATGAAGTGTCAATTAACAAGTGAATTAGTAAAAAAAAGTAGCATATATAATGAATAAAAATAATGAAAAGAGAGGGGAAAGGGAAAGGAAAAAAAGAGGAGAGGAAAGAGAAACCTAGGCAATGATGGTCATGCATCTCTGTACAACAAATGGGGCCTTATACCGAGGGACACATGACAATCAGAGATAAAGTGCATTTTAGCAAAATCCTGAACACGGTCAAAATTGAGAACAACTTTCCTTGTCAGAAAAAATAAATCTGGAAATCCTTGAAATACAAATAAATTTAGAGAGAATATTGCACAATACCTAATTTTTCTCTCACGTGTTGGATTTAAAAATAATAATAATTGAGATTGGGAATTTGGAGGGAAAAATTACACCTGTTTTCAAAGATTTGGTTTTTCATGTTGCATTGCATATTTCATGTATTTAAATATTGGCTTTTCAGCTGTAGCTCAAAGATCCCCTCTGCAAATGACATACTGCATGTCCCTGAGATATACTTCCTGTCTTTAAAAGTACACATTAACAGAGTAAATTAACAGTGCCTGTGTTCCATCAGTCATAGCTTATTTTCTAATTATAATATACATATATATATATACACACACACTTATTTTAAAATTCATTTTCCCTCTATACAAACATCTGAAATTTATTTTTAGATCCTTGCTTAGCTTGACTTTATTCCATTTAGCAGAAGAGTATTCAATTTTTCAACAAGTTTAGCTATCAAATATGAGACTCTTTCTAAAATTAAAGAAAAGTTCATGAGGAGAAAAGACAGCACAAAAACAATCCTGCTTCCAGAAAGTCAATCTGAAGAAGACAAAATTTCATTGTAAATTGTGGAATATTGTTAGTGTGCTTCACATTTTATATACAAAGAAACAAAGACCAAGATGTTACATTGGTAATAATAAGTTAACTAAGCAAGCATGTTAAATTATTAAATTTGGAGAATACATTGTGCTTATTATGTTACTTACCCTTGCAGTGAACTAGAAAATGAATGTGGTCATTCCAGCCTAGTTAAATTGGAAATATATTTTATACAGATGTGGCTAATATAGTTTCCTGGCAGAAGAATAATGCACACAACTTATATTTATAAGTATACAAATCTGGTTTTGTATTATAATGCAGTTCTGTAAAATCAGATTTTCCCCTCTGCACTTTGGTTTTCACTTTCAGGCTATATTTACCTTCTTTTATCATTTAAAGTATCTTTATTAAAACACTATTTTTTCCAGATCTTTCAGAGTTGACTTCATTTATGGGTAGGCTGGGGATTGAGAATTAGAATAGGAGGCAATGTAAGAATAAACAGTGAGTAATCTATTTAAAACCAGGAGATTCACCCACCATAATTAGTACTAAATTGATTTTTTACAAAATTCTATTTCTGCTGCCAACTTAGTTGAAATTCCAGTTCCTTCCCCTCTTGTTTTGGATCTCTTTTAATGCTAACTAATTGCACTCCCATCTGTTAAGATAACTATAGTACAGAACAGTAAGGTTACCATTTCAGTTCTTTGGCCTCTTTCATTAGATCGTTCTAGCCCTGGAGAAAATGGAAACTTTACCTAGACTAACTGTCCATTAAGCTCTGTGTCTTGTTGTGTGTGTGTGTGTGTGTGTGTGTGTGTGTGTGTGTGTGTGTGTGTCTCCGTGTGTGTGTCTCCATGTGTGTGGTGTAGTGTTGTTTAATCAGTTGTAGTGTATATATTTTTAAAAAATAAATTCAGTAACCTATAGAAATAAATATTTTATTGTTTTCTTTTGGATTACCAAATAACACCTAGTATGTGTTGTCCTGTACCCCTAAATATTCATATATCAAAACCTACTCCTTTCTTTGATAGCATTTGGAGACAAGATCTTCAGAGGGTGATTAAGTCAAGAGTCTGAGGAAGGAAGTCGTTACTTGTTCTTCCTCCCTTGTAAGGGAAACAAGAAAACAACCATTTGAACCAGTAAGCGGGCCCTCACTAGACACAAAATCTTTGCACTTTGATGTCTATATTCCCAGCCTCCAGTTCGGCAAGAAGTAACTATCTGTGTTTTATAAGTCACACAGTCTCTGCTATCCCATGGTAGCTGTCCAACAGAAACAGAATGAAACTATTGCATGCAAAGAGTTGGAATTTTAGTGTGAGAACAGTGCAAGAGTGGCATGGAAATTCACAGTCAATTTTAAAATAAAATCCCTCTTTGTCAGTGCAACAGCGTTATTGGACAGCTATGCTAGTACTATAGAAATTAACACATGTTTTTCCTTTCGCCATCCTTGAAAAGAAGCTCAGCTAACTGGTAACTCTTCAAAGCCAAGGCTCAGAAAATCTGGTGTGAGATCACTCCTAAAATGTATTGAAAGGCACTGGATTGTACAATAGATAAGAAAATGCACATTCCTAATAGGGCCGATCATTTTCACCCAAGTGAGCCCATGTCCATTATGTTGAGAAAGGTGGAAAGGCACAGTGAGATTCCATGGGCTCTTCCTGTGAGCACAGGATTCCCAGACTTGTACCAGAATCCATTTTCAGGGAACTCTGTATTTTGGACTATTCTTTGCCAGTGAAAAGTCGGATAAAAGCAAAGCAAGGCAGTTATATTAAGCAACATAACAACTGCTCTGTGCATGTACAGAAGAAAAAATGCATATAGTATCTTGGGCTGGTCACAAGGGGATTTGGAGAACCAGTAAGAATTGGATATTTCTTGTATGTCAGGAACCATGCCAAGTACTTCCTACATATTTTTACCTTTCATTCTACTAAAAAAGGTATGAAGTACCTAGTGATACTTCTTGTACATATAATAAAACTCCAGCCAAATTTGATTATGTCTCATGTTTAGAATCATAGGTATTTAGTTCCCGGAAATTTTTTTTTTTTATGAATAGAGACTATCCTGACAATTGCTTTAATAATTTCTTGCCAAAGTAAATAGAATGAAGGCAGTAGCGATAGTCAGGGGACTATGGTCAAAAGTGTGGGATTCCCACTTCCTCCAGAATGAGGACCATTCTAGACTTCTAATTAAAGTTCTAGGTCTTGTTGAAATATTACATTTAAATCCACAAACAAGCAAAGAGCAGAATACCAACTCAGAGATGATGGTCATTTAAATAATGTTTATGCATGAATCACTAGATTGACAATAAGTTTAAATTGCCAGTGGCTATTAGGCTGTTTTCTCAGTGTTGAACATTTACATGAACTTGATGCTCCATTCCCTGCTACTGAAACCATGAAGAATGAATTATCAAAGTTGGATACCAAAGGAAAAAGTCTTGAGTTCTAAAGACAGGACTTCAAGAAATAACTACGAGACAGTGACATGATTTCATGAGCATGACAGCTGAACTACTTACCTGAGCTGGAAAGCTGCAGTGATTAAATCACCCCTTCTCCAGCTGTGACACGCATATGCTCTATCTCTCCTATGGACTCTATTAGTGAGGTCCTTGGCCCTCACCTTTCTAGAGTCTCTACTCCTGGCTGATTTCAAGTGTCCACCTCTAAATTTTACACTCAGTCAGTGCATATTCAACGAGACTGTCCTCTATTCCCACCACTCTTAGGCACTGAGAAAAAAACTAAAAATTAGAGCATAACATGAATGTAAATTCCCCAAAGACAATAAACGTGGATTTCTGTTTTGCTTCTCTGTTTTGTTTGGTTTGATTTTCACTGTTCCACTGCCAGTTCCCACAACAGTGTCTGCCCAGTGGAAGACACTTAAATAATTATTGGCTGAATGAAGGAAAACTGAATAAATCTCTGTGCCCATGTAGACTGGATTCCAATATGAATGGAGGTGTCCAACCATCAGAAACAAGTTCGCATATATGAAGTTACAAATATGCATATATTCAGTTATGTGACGCATACGAACAAGGCAGAGTGGCAGATACAGATGAACCAAATCCTCAGAAAGATGAGTTTAAAAATAAGATAGTTCGTTTTTAAAAATTTTGTGGCAGAAAATAAAAAGAATTAGAAATATAATACAATAAAAGAAGGTTTTTAGGAAAAGACTCTCAAATGGTATTTTATTTGCACAAGGACTAGAAAGAGCTGAGAGTCTGCGTGGGCACCTGGGGAAAGAGTATGCAAAGGCCTCAAACAAGGCGCATCCTCTGCACTTTACAGAATAAGAGATGACTCAGGCCAGAGCAGTGTGAGCCAAGGGAGAGTTGTAGAAAAGAGGTCAGAAGAGCCCAAGGAAGTAGCTGGCATCAGCTCGCATCCAGCCTTGTGGTCCACAGGAAAGGCTTCCGTTTCATCTGAGTGAGGTGGGAATACGCAGAAGCGACAGGAGCAGAGCAATGACTTGATCTGCCTTTTAACAGGATCCCTCTGTGGAACAAAGGAAGCAGCTAGAAAACCAGTGAACTCCAAACAGAAGATGATACCAAGTTTTACTGAACCACAGTTGAAGTCTGTCTATGCACTGTTTTAAGGACATTGCATAAGCCATCTGCCACCCACGGCCTCAGTGACCTTTTTCATAAACAAAGCTGTTAAAGTCAAGCCTGATAGTACACATCTATTACTTCAGCCCTCTAGGAGGCTGCGGTAGCAGCATTATGAGTTTAAGCCTCGCTTGGATGATTTAGTGACTTAGTGAGTCCCTATCGCAAAATAAAAGCATAAAAGAGAACTGGGGAGGTAGCTCGATGCAAAAGCCCCACATTCAATCCCTGATATGGCAATAATGGTAATGATAACAACTCAACAAACAAAAAAACTATGTTGAATTCCCATTCAAAATCCCTTCCATTTTTTTACCGTGGTGAAAGGGTTGTGAAGTGATTCTGTTCACAACCTCATCATCTCCATGATCTTGTCCTCAGACCTGTAGGAGGGACAATTCTCAGCATTTCCTGTGGGCTTCTGTATCTTTGTGCACTAAGCCTCTTCCAAATCTCTCATCTCTTGTAGACTTGTGTATTGTCATTTTGAACAAAGTCAGGTACTGACTGAGCTCCATAGTCCCTTTCTGTGCAACATGCATTTAGTGACGGACACAAACACTATGCATGTATATAGAGTTTGCATGATTTTGTTTCAATTAGCATTCCGCATTACAAAGACATCCAGGCATCCAAGGAGCAGTTAATAGATGGCAAAAAACGATATTGTCAAGTATCAGAGGAGTAAATTTTGTTGGTGTTGCCTTGGAGTTGAAAACAGACAGATAACTCAAAATTAATAAACAAAGTGGAAATAAAATTTTATTATGAGAAAAGAAAAAAGGTACACCCAAAGTTCCAGAGGCTTATAATCACATTTCATAGTAGTACTGTTGATGATATAATAATTAGCTTATGTAGCTATATGCAGAAATTTAGTGAAGAGAGAAAAGTTGTTTAAAACATTTAATAATTTCCTGTTTTCTGATGCTTGCAAGCTATTTCATTAATTTATTAAATATGTCACCTGTGAGATAAATACAAACATTGTATATACTATTACACCATAGGGAATACAAATAAATACATGCCTTGAGAATAACAAATGTACTACAGGATGAAAGAGATCTGATGTGTTCTTTTGTTCATTCATCTCAATTTTAATTGAAGGGTTTCAAGATGTAACAGAATGCAAGGTATATATTGAAAGTGTACAAAGTGACAGTTTGACATTACATGCCTATGAAAACATTTCCTCAACCATCATAATGAATATATTTATTACCACCCAAAATCTCCTTAAAAATACATATTCCCTCTTTGTCTACTAAGTAAAACATCTGTAGTGAACTATTTCTCTTTGTCAACTGAAACTGATAGGTTTTTGTCTTATTAAAGGTGATAGTCCCTTCTATTTTGGGTGGACTTTTTTATATATTCCAGAAATCATGAATGTTAACTTGCTGGGTGCTGTATATTTTCATATTGTTAAAAATATTCTTGATCATTTTTCTTAAGATACATTTGAGTTACTTGGAAACACTTAGGTTTTTTCAAATCTTGTTGGTAATATACGCTAGCTATAGTAAAGAAGTGCTTACCACCAGGCTGTTTTACTTTACTAGGTCTCGCAAGACCTGGGAGCAGGTAATTTTCCCAAAATTGAGTCTGTGCTAATTGTCTCTGTAGTCTTCTAACATAGTTTCTTCATTGGCCTGAGATAGTTTCTGTGCATACATGCACCGATGGTCACTGTGGTGAACACATGAGTGGACCTTCTGCAAATCTCCTGGGTTCGCGGCACACTCAGTCTCTCCCTCGGGTGCTCTTGTGAACACGGTAGACCACTTCTCCCTGAGCTCACAGCTTCATCTCTGAAACCCGAAGTGTCCATCAGCTTTGTCTATATATTTCCCTGTAGGATCCATTTAGACTCTGCATACGCAGTTAATTGGGGAAAATGGTGAGGTTTTACTCTGTTGATTTCTGTCTCTAAAGGGCTACTGTCTTTTATTGCCCAGTGTCTCCTTTGAGCGTCTTGAATACTGCTCGTTCATTTTGCTGTCGGTGTGGTTACTTGACCCTTTGGCTAGGGTAGTAAATGCAATCCCTACGACTCCATTTTGACCGGAAGAAGCAACCCTGTTCATTCATTCACTTATTAAATGTCTAATTTATGATATAGATTCTTATAGATTAGACAAAGAGAAAGGAATAGAACACATAAAAATTACTAACTCACATTTAAAAATATGTGAAAAAATATTGTTTTGAATGTTAAATTTTGAAAAACGCCATGGAGAAAAACAAAGTTGAGAAGGAAGATAGGAAATTCTTGCTGGAAATCCCATTTAAATAGTAAAGTCGAAGAAAATGACACTGAAAAGATAGAGGAGTAAATCATGTGGGTATTGAAAGAAAAGATATTAAACATTTCAGGCAAAGGAAACAACCTGTGCCCAGGACTGAGATAAGTGTATGCCTTCTATAGTTTGAATGTGCCAACCAAAACCACGCAAAAGCATAGAGAGGTGTGACCCATAATAAGTGATTAGACCTTGAAGGCTGTGCCCTCATGAATGGATTGAAGTTATTATCATGGGAGTGTTCCTGATAAAAGAATGAACTCAGCCTCTTTCCCTCCTTCCTGTCCTCTCTCTTTCCCTTTCACTTTCAATCATAACATAACATAGTAAGAAGTGTATTAACAGATGTGGACTCTGTGACCATGAACTTTTCATTCCTTAAGACTGTAGGAAAGAAATCTCTTTTGTTTATAATTTATTTGGTTCCTAGTATTTTGTTATAGCAGCACAAAACAGACCAAGACAATGACTGAATGTTTGCAGAATAGAATGGCTGCCAGTATGAAGTGGAAGAGGCTGACTAATGGGAAATGTTTGGGAAAGGAAACCCAAGAGACACGGTAACCAAATATTGCACAGACTTGAAAGAGTGCCTTAAATTATGTGGACCCGCAGGGAGCGGAAGAATGCAGGGATATGGTATATGCATTTCACACTATTTTTCTGGCCACTGTCTTCATGCTGGACTGAAGAAAGACAGAATTTGAAACTAAGATACCAGTTATGTAGTTGGTTTATGAAAGATAATGATATAGCATAGTGGAAAATGATTGGTCCCTTAAAATCTTTTAAAGAAGAAACCCAACAGGATGTGCTAATGGGTTTGATATGGCCTGTGCAAGAGAGAAAATCAAGGATAATTCCTGGGTGTTTTTCCTGAGGAAATGGAGAGAGAAGATAAAGCTATTTTAAACAGAAGGCGAAATAGATTGGTGTGGGGGTGATGAGAGGTCATGTACCTTAGAGAAAAGAAGCGAGGATTCCCAGGCTACACAGGATGTGTAGAGGACCATGAGGCAGATTATCTGCATAGAACGAGATTAATGGTGAGACAGAAGGGTAAGAAAAGAGATCAGTCTATGCCCCAATCACAGAAAATCCCGAATAACTGTTAGAGAGTTTCTAATTTGTGGAGTTGAGATAGAAAGAGAGTAAAAGGCTTTGAAGGACTTCCATGGAAAACAAACTTTATGAAAGCTTTATGCAGAAGGTTTGAAGTTCTACAGATACCACCACAAAGTTAAAATGCTGAGTAAAAAGGAATTCTACAGTAAGAGCTCTTCTTGGGTTTTGAAAAACCAAAGAAAGCAATGTGGTATCGTTGTATAATACTAAGGAGAGTGGCCAGGAGCCAAGTTGGTGTATAGTAATCAAAAATGCAGTGACTAATTTTGAATCAAAGTGTCATGCAGACTGTGATATACCAAAATATAAGTCACAGATGGCAGATGACACTTCAAAGAACATACAAATTAGTGTACTTAACGGTTCTATGAGAAAAAGCAACAGAAGAAAGGAAAGTCTTGGGAGATAAGTTTTGGTGCAGTCCAAATTTCCCTGTGCCTGTCATTGGCACTGAGGGAAGGCATACGGTGCCTCAGTGGTATAAATTTTTAACTGTAAAGAAAACATGTATCATGTAGAATCGTGTGGATTCAAGAAAATGGTAAATGACTGTTATTTCTTCTGATACCACAGTCAGCATTCTGAATCTACTCCACTTTCTCCTGTTTAAACTACTGCAATTGGAGTTTCTTGACATTTCTGCCTGCAGAAAAGATCTTGTCCTAGAATGACCTCAGAAGCCCATGGAAAACAGGAGACACAGAACTCAGTAGCAAAAACTACCCAGAAATGATAAAGGAAATAAGGTATTTAGATAATGGCAAAATGTCCTCAATAGCAGGGTAACATGCCATATGGATAGAAACACGGTAAATAGAAGTAGGTAAATGGATAAAGGGAGAAAAGCCACACTGCCCTATGTTCACTGCCTGTGCGCAGTACAGCCCAAGTGTGTGAGCACTCAATGTCTTTCCCTCTTCCGCTGCTTGCACGATCATTCCTGGATCCAAGAATATATGGAGACCAAATTGCATGTCTTTGAAAAACAACTGTCTCAGAATGCGATCATTACAGTCAAAACAAGACCAAGGGATTAAGATTTTTTTATAACCTATTTACATTTTCACAGGATTAAGTCTGCCATTTCTGTGTTTTTATATTTACTCTTCTCTTGAACTTTGAATACTTTATTATTCCTTGCCCTAAAAATCCCTCCTTTATTCACACTCCTCCAAAAACCTAACACCTCGACAGCAGGGCTCTCCCTGAGCTGGAGACCCATAGTATTTGATGTTAGGTTTTAATTCATCTCTCTCTCACCTCTCTGGAGACAAAAGCAACTCTATAGTTCCAGCACAAAAATGTAATCATTATTTTAGCATCCCTTTCCCACTCTTGATTTCCGTAAAAGTTCCTCATGAGAGAACTCTGTCCTGGTCTGTGTCCTTAACTCCTGGGTTCCCCAAACAGCATGGCACTCACCAGGTGTGTTCGGTAAATGCAGCCTGATGGAAATCACCTGCATGTTCTTGAATATTTCATTTGCCTTCAGCTAAGACAATGCTTCAAAGAGCTTTGATGCCATGGAAACAGATTTATATAAATACTTATATAAGAAGTGTGTTCTGCCAGAGCACTTAACTAGTTACAGAGTGAATTTTTCCAACTGAAACACTTTCAAATAATTGCACTGGAAGTCTGTGTTGTCAGGCCATAGGTCTTTAAAATGCTTTTTGACTATCAGATCACATGAACCACCTACATACTGTGGGAAATGTCACTTCATAAGAAATTGACCAGCACAGTTTTTCTTGTTGTATTCTGCCTCATTTTAAGCCACTACTTTAATCAACATGATGTTTTCTATAGATAACATCAAGTTAAACTTCATATTTTACGTGTTGTTTTATTCCAGTGCAGGGTAAAACATTTACGAAACACATTTGTCACAAACATGACAAGAAATCTATCTACTTACTACTGTGGTGTTTTAAGTATTTAGGCATAAACCAATCCACACACATCTGGTAATAGATTTTACAAGTATTTGACAAGCATATACTATTTACCAAGCAAGATGTTAGGCAGGGAAGCCACAGTGATAAACAAGAACCACACGCTATGTATTCTTACAGATTTATAGTTTATGCTACATTTTTAAATAAGGATGTGCTCAAATTCAAAAGCATACATTCTTTAAAATTTAATCATTTGATTCTACAAGTTTACATTCTTAGCAATATTCATTGGTTTTAATCAATCTCCTAAAGTAACAATTTTTTTTTTTTTGGTACAGGAAATTGAACTGAGGACCTTGAGCTTGCTAGACAGATGCCTGTGCCACTGAGCCATAACTGCAGCCCAAGAGTAATGATTAAACTGAAACATTTACTTTACTTACTTTCACTGATGGAAAAAACGTAACATGTTATCATTTATTTCAGATTGAATCTCAACTATTAAATAATTAGAAGAATCCTTTTTTTCTTTTCTTTTTCAGGAAGTAAGAAATCAAGATAATGAGAACTACTACCTGGGCCAAAATCCCAAGGCGAATGAATCAGTGGGCCAACTGCCCAGCAGTCACAAAAGACGAGGCTATGACCCACACTGTTCAGCGGGAGAAGACATTTGACATTATTATATTTTACCATCTCCCAAATCCAGGAGAATTTCCTCTAAATTTAATATTTTAATATATTAAAGGTCTTGCAGGGTGTGCTGGCTCATACCTGTAATCCCAGAACTTCTGAGGCTGAGGCAGGAGGATTGTTGTGAACTCGAGACCAGCCTGGGCTACAAAGTGAGTTTAAGCCCAGTCTGACTGCACAGTGAGACCCTGACTCAAAAAAGAAAAATATTAAAGATCTTGGTTGAAAAAGATACGTAACTAGAAAGACTAAAGAAAGATTTTCAAATTCACTGATCTGTGTGCAGGCAGAAAACTAGACTTGACTTGAAGCACTAGGTCCAGTTAACTGTCACCATCCTAGACACAGAAGATACTCTATACTTCTAAAATAAGACATTTTACAAAGTTTTCAACCCCCACGTTCTAACTGCGCTCTCTGTTCCCCTCTCAGTCTGAGAGGGACAGTAGATCCCACAGAGAATGACTTCACGGAGCAGAGAATACATGCTTGGATGTGAGAGCTTTGTAAAAATAATCAAATTCAGAGAGTTATTAAACTCAGGCTTCTGTGAAAGTAACATATTAAAAGCCCAACTTGAATTTCCAGGTCATGAAGAAAAGCAACATCTAATGTCTCTTTGGTGAGGCTATGAAAACAATCTACATGCAATCTCATTAAGAGCAGATGTGAGAAAAATTAATAAAATGGTTAAAATACACTCCAATATTTTCACACTTAAAAGGTCAGCCGGTGCTCCATTTCTTTATGCAAACCTGCCTCGGCTTGTAGGGCTCCAAATTGCTCTTCAATGACCAAACCTGACCTAGTTTTCATAACACAATTTTTCCCTACCAGAGGTTACTTTAACATTTTCTGAAATGTTAAAAAAAAGACCACACTTATTTCTGTCAACATTTAATAATTGATCCCACTTTCAGTCCTATTGATATAAATTTGTATTAAAGGTCTCTAATTTTACCCTCGGTTACAAAATGAAGTTTTAATGTGTTTGAGTGTGTTTTGCAAAGTAAAAAAGTAAAGCAATATAATACCACTAGCCATTCTGTAATATCTCAGATAATCTAAAAGTTTTGTTCTTCAATTCATTTTATTAGAATGTGTTTGCAGTACGTAACGCTAACACTCCTTGTGTGGAGTTGGTACACGCTCATAACGCGTCTTAATTCCTCTGTCACCCCTTTTCCATCCCTTCTGTCCTCCTTACCTCCACCCTTAGTCTCCTTCCCATTGTAACAGATTTATCTTCTTGTGTCCTAGCATCTTTTATTTTGCTTTACAATAAATCAAACAATAATAAATGCGAGGCTGTGGCGGAAAAGAACACTTCTGCATTGCTGATGGGGATGCAGATTAGTGCAACCACGCTGGAAATCACTACAGAGATTCCTCAGAAAGACTAAGACTAGAAATTCCACTTGAGCCCGCTATTCCACTCCTAGATAGCATCTCAAAAGAGCTAAAGTTATCATATTACAGTGAGGCATGCATGCTTGTATCTATAGTAGCACAGTTCATAGCAGCTAAATCTTTGAAGTAGCTTCTAGGGGCTGGGGATATAGCTCAGTGGAATAAGCGCTTGCCTAGCAAGCGCAGGGTCCTGAGTTCGATCCCCAGTACCGCAAAAAAAAAAAAAAAAAAAAAAAAAAATGAAGTAGCTTCTATGTCCATGAGCACATGACCTTATACACAGTGGAGAACTACTCTGCTGTAAGGAGGGATAAGCTTGAGTCATCTATTAGAAAATGGATGTCCCTGGAGACCATAATATTAAATGAAATAAACCAGACATGCAAGCTTACATACTGCAAATTTTCAAAATATGAAAAATATGAAAACCTATTATTTATAGTGATCTTAGATAAAACAATCATTTCCATATACAACTTGTCATGTAAATGTCATGCTTATGCTTCCTTATGTATTGAGTTTTCATATTACTTTCTTCTCCAGCTAAGGAAACTCAGTTTAGAGAGGCCTCTTAGGCATGTTCCCAGTCATTCACCATCCCGCCATTCGCAAAACAGTGCATGGCAGAGCTGGGGCTGCCAGCTGGACCCCTCTTTCTACACTGAGTGCCCCTTTGGTCTTTCACGATGCCTCCTCCTGCTCCCCCATGAGGACAAATGCTTCCCTGGGACACAGCCTCATGCAGGAATTCCACTGAGTGTTGTTCCTACCCATTTTTAGACCACTGAGTTCATCTTCCATCTCACATGTTCACCCTCTCCCTCTTTAAAATTAGTCCTGCTCTGAAAAATAATTTTTCCTCACTTCTATCCAGCATCAAAATTCTCCTTAGGGAGATGTTGGCTTGAAAGTGTTTTCTGAGAGGCCATAAGGCATCTCATTTTTTAGAAACACATCCGTCGAGGCTTCCTAACTCTCTTCTTCTATAAGCTTCACAACCTGATATACATGGAAGCCTAGGCTATTACACTTATTTTAGAAAATCTCACCCAATTCTTAAGCAGGAAATTATTCTTGTAGCACTGCCAGATCATCGGCTTTCCTTCTCGCCACAAACGCACACAACACATGCACACGCACACACACGTAGGCACCAGTTATCTCTGCCCCCCAAGGTAAATGTACACAACTTTTAGCTGAAAAGTGTTCATATCTCCATTATTAACTAGATTATTGTCTATATCCACGTTTAATCATATACCATTACCTTTCCTTTGTCATCCTTCTTTCTGATTAGAAATCTGATTTTGTATTTTTCAGGTAATACATTTCATTCTTTTTTATATAAACTCCTCTCAATTCTGTGTTTCACACGATTATACATTCTGATGCTCAATCTGATGTTTTCACTATATGTGTGTGTGAGTGTGTGTGGTGTGTGTGTGAGTGTGACTGAGTGTGAGTGTGTGAGAGTGAGTGTGAGTGTGAGTGTGAGTGTGTGTGTGTGTGTGTGTGTGTATGATGTATCATGTCTCCCACATTCCACTTTCTGCTCTTCCCATTTGGTGAAGTAGCCCTCAATAGCCATGTACATGGCATTCTAGAATTCCCCCATTGGCTTTATTCGGAGAGAGGAACTAATTTCCCCCAGTGGAACTGAATTTCTTTTTTTCTTTTAAAGTATCCCCATGACTTTCTTTTGGTTCAGTTCCCTAGTATAGAGTACAGAATGTGGCTCCTGAAAATGAATACATAAGTCCTGAGAATGGGTGCCTGGGACTGCCATTTGTGAAAAGTAAATCCTAAGCAATCCTTCATCTAAGGACTCCAGGCATATATGAAGTAAACTTCATTGTAAACCCATGAGTAAGCTCAGCATAAAATGAAGGCAACTTAAGAGGCTTAAATGTAGAAAGATGCAAACAGGAAGGTGGTTTGTCTGTGTTGGTCAGCATTTTCCACTCGTTCCTCGGTCTTTGTTTTGGTTTTTGAAACAGAGGCTCCTCTGAAGTTCGAACTCCTCTTGCTCTCGTGTTACAGACAAGGCTGTGGGACTTAGAGCCATGCAGAGACAAGGGGAAAGTACAAGCATTCACAAGGTGCAGCGCAGAACTTGAAATCCTCCATTACATCAGAGATCACTCTAGAACTCTGCCAACAGTGAAAGGGTGAATGAGGGAAATTGGAGTCGCCTGAAGTCGGGAACATCCAGATCTGCATTTTTCTCACTGTGGACACTAGAAGGTTTAGAAAAAAGGTTTCTCAGGAATCTGCAGCACAGGACACTGACTTGTTCCTATACACAGTTAGGATTTCCAAACTCTCCAAGATAAGTAACTGAAGCATCCCTGTTTCATAGCAGCCTTAAGTAATTGCGAGAGATGAAAAGTTAATGAAGAAAGAAATCATTCTGAATAGTGAGCAGAAAAGCTACTGAATTAGAGCTTTATTCTCTGAGTGGGATTGTCCCCACAAAACATAAAGTATTAAATGAGACAAAAATTATGATACAAGAATAAGGGAAAAAATTAAAAGACCAGATATACTTTTAGAAAGAGCCTAGAGACCTTGAAAATAAGAATATAAACATTGAAAAAAATTTTCAAGCTTCAGTGAATGCAGCAGTAGGTGGTACACAGCCGAAGATGGAGGTGTTGGTAACACAGAAGACAGAGGCGAGTGATGTAAAATGCCAAGTCACAGGAACAACGTGTGGATTGAAACAGGTGTTTTCAGAATTACAGAAGGGGCTAAAGAAAGGCTGAATTGGGAGGGGAGCATTGTACTGAAAAAGATAATGATTCCAATAAACAGCACATAAAAGGCAATAGGAAGTAAAGAAAGACCTTTCTCAGAGGAGAAAGGGATCAGGAGGTGGAGGGCGGGGAGAAGGAGAGGTGGGAGAGGGACTGGGAACGTTATTAAGGCTTGGTATGTACCTTACCATTCCGCACAAGCGTGTGACGTGCACGACAATCATGTACCAAGGAAAAGAAGAGGGACCAAGAGGTGGATGAGAGTGGGGGAGAGGGACAGGAACGGCAATGAAAAAGAAATACGATGTGTCAGGTACCTGTTCCACCTCCCCACCAGGAACGTGTATGTTGTGTGCTACAAACATGTATTAGTAAAAAATTAATAAATAAAATAAATATCTTTTAACAAAACCCTGAATAATCAAATGTAAAACTTAAATCATCAAAGATAGGAAGCTAAATGAACTACTGAAACAAATACATTGAAGTCAATATCTTTAAATATTACACTGAAGTCGTAGAACACCAGACAATATAATCTGAAAAACAGCCAGAAATGAAGATAAAAAATTATCTGTCACACACACAGCAGCAACAACAACAACAATACCAAACAAAAAGCAGCAAGGCAGGAACTTATGCTCATCCAGAGAGATAGAGCAGTTTTAAAACCTGGGCAAAACTAACTCTTAATCTAAAGTTTCATATATTGATAAACTATGAAGAATGAACAGAAGAACATATTCAAAAGCTTTCTCTCTCCCACAAAAGAAAGCATATACTGAGAAGATTAGCCATCATAATAACTTAAGTTAAAAAGTATATACTGTTATTTAAAATTACTGAAAAATAAGAATTAATGCAAAAGATGACCATCTGATTTAGATTTTCTAACAAAGTCACCAAAATGTCAACTGCTTCTCTAGAACGCAGTATAGCACAGTGTAGTACTATTTGCAAAATTAACTGAATTCCAAACATTTTTTAATTTCACAAAACTATTATGGCACAATGACTTTTTATGTTATTGTTTGATAAAGATGATATCATGCAATCTATTATGTTATTTGGCCTCGTGCATATTAAATAGCTCTGTGTCTAACATCTTCCCATATCCGCATCATCATCTTCTTGACTATATATCCCAGTTGCTTTGATTCTTTGACCCAGTCATTTTATTCTCATGTTAAATGAAACTTTGTCACATTGTATTTTCTAGGAAATTTTTGTGTCATTTTCTAAATCATGCTTTGATGAAGCTATTCTTTAAAATGAGAGAAATGAAACATAAAGTAAAAAGTAAGAAAAAAGCTATAAAACATATATGCATATATATGTAAATAAATAAATAAAGAATACTTGTGCTTATAATAAAATAAATGATAGGAAAGAAATTTAAGAAAATGGTATTAACGTTGACAAAATTAAGAGCAACTACCATAATTAATGCAGTCTGTTTCTTATGCGTGAGGACAGTTATTGATTAATCTAATATTTTATTAAGTGAATATAGTACAACTAAAGCAACCAAAAAGTAGAAAAAATATAAAATGTCCAAAATAAGAGAGGAAAACTATTGATCCAAGAAAAATTTTTGAGCAGTTATAGAGTTAAAAACAAAAATAAAGAACTACTAAAACAGCAGAGTAATCTATTTTAAAATATGATAGAAATAAATCTTTAGTAAGAACAAAACTCAGAAGACTATTACTAGTTTCAGAATCTGTTAAATTGGATGTTGACATGTGTTGTTATTTCCAAGCTATGCATCTGAAGCATAAGGATATAGGAAAGCAGATATAAGCATCAAAGACTGAAAAACACATCAAGCAAGTGGTAATCAAGACATGGGTATGATCCCTACAGTCCCTAGCAACAGAAAACGTGTCAGAGTTCATTATTATAAATAAAGGGGGCCCTGAATCAACGTAAACTATGATCACATGGAAAATAGAAGAGTGATCAATGTTTGCTCAATATTCTCAAGATACATAAAGAAAAATCAAAAAAATCTTTAAAAGTATTATTTATTTTTATCAGTACATGCTTGAACTGCATAATGATGGCATTCCTCTGTGGAGCTGGTACATGTACATAGCATTTTAGGTCCTTTTTGCCATTCCTTGTCCCTCCTCACTGCCGCCCCCATCTCTGTCTCCTTTTTCAATTTAAGAAAGATCTCCTTACTTCTTATTATCTACCTATTATTTTGATTTTTATTTATAATTTGGATATCTCATACAAGAGAAACCATGTGATAGTTACGTGTGTAAGTCTGATTCATTTCCCTGAACATTATGATCTTGAGGTGCAACCCTTTTCCTACAAATGCCTAAAATTATTCTTCTTGGCAAAGTAGTACTCCATGTGTATAAATACCATATTTTCTTTACCAGTAATCTGTTGATACAAATGTAGGCTACTTGGAAGATTTAGTTTTCACAAATTTTGCTGCTGTAAACATGGATATGCATGTATCTCTAGGACATGTTTTTAACTCTTTCTGGAAGATAACTAGAAGCAAAATGGCTGGGTCAAATAGAATTTCTAGTTTTAGTATTCTGAGGAATCTGGAATCTCCATACTGACTTCCATAGTTGTACTAGTTTACATTCTCACCAAAAATTCACAGGCTTACTGGCATTTTTATGTGACTTTTTGATAGTTGCCTTCTTTCTGGGATAAGATGGAATCTTGGTGTTGTTTTACATTGCATTCCTCAAATAGCCAACCATGTTGAGCGTTGATTGGTCATTTGTACTTCTGTGAAGTGTTCTGTTATGGTTGATACATTGTGTCAACTTGGGGAGTCTAGAGGTTTGGCTTCAGCAGGAAGCCAGGGTGCTTACTTTGGTACATCCTGAGCCTGTGGAAGAGGAGGAGGTGGAGATTGTGTGAGTGCTACATGCCCCCTGGGGCAGGGGGTTAGCCTGTTTACAATGTAAGGGAAGAAAAGATCTGCTTCCAGGCCATTCCTCCCTTTTGCTCTTGTGGTTTTTGCTGTGCTCTGCTGTCATGAACTGTTGCCCCCTTCCATGTGCCACTCTGCCTCAGAACCAGTCAAGTATGGACTGAAACCTCCACAAACTGTAAGCTAAATAAACCTTTCCTTCCTTCATTTTGTGCATTGGGTAATTTGTCTCAGCAACGAGAGAAAAGTAACCAAGACAGAATTTGGTACAAGCGGAGTTGGGTCGTTGCTGTAACTATAACTGACCATATGGTTCAAGAGCCTTTGGAAAGGGCTTGTTTTGGGAAGAGGTTGGAAAGGTTTGGAGATGTCTGGTCAGAGCTCGGAAGACCAGAATGGTGATGAAATTCCTGCCAGTAAAGTCCAAGTTCAGGAGTTTTCTGTTGGGAAGAAGGACTGCATTGGTTGTTGGACTCAAGATGATGTATGTTATGGCTTGGCAGAAAGTTTGTCTGCATTTTGCTCGTGTCGAGAGACTTTGCCTAAAACTGAGATTAAGGGCAGCAGTGAACTGATTAATTTGGCAAAAGAAATTTCAAGGCAGTTGAATGTGGAGGCAGTGGTATGGCTATTGTTGGGTGCTTTTAGCCAGATCTATGTTGAGAATCAAGAGCAAAGAGCCCAGCAGGATGCTTTAAAATGTGAATTTGGCCAGAAAGGAAGCTCCAGGAAAGCTGTGGACTGCAAAGATAAGGGTGAGGAGATCTCTATTGTTATGAAGGAACAAAAGATTGGAAAAGATGGCCTTAGGGCATCACAAGCACCAAGTCTCCACCCTTTGCAGCCTCAAAACTGCAAAGGTGAAAGACCTTGCCTTGAGAAGGAAACCAAAGAGTGCCATGTTCCAGAATGGTGGTGGTGCCCACAGCAGGTTCCAGAATGGAGGCAGCATAGAGAATTTGTTTCTCAGAATTGGATTCAATGTGCCCAGCAATCCAGGCACTCGACCCCTATGGCCAAGAGAGCGGAAAGTGTGGCTACTGTTCCAGGTGGCAGCCAACCTTGGCATCATCCACAAGGCCCTGGCTTTAGGTACAAGGAAAATGCAAGAGTTCTGAGATTAAAGAGGCTTCCACCCAGATTTCAGAAGGCGTAGGAGGCCAGGCAGTATGCCCCTGAGAGGGCAGTGTGTGAGGCTGTGAGTGTGAAGCAAAAGGTGCCCCAGAGACCTCAGAAGTTTAGAAAAGCCAGGAATGTGGATCATCTGAGGAAAGCTGCAAGGAGGGAGCAAAGCAGGCCTAAGAGAGAAGCCATGGAGGCTGTAACCACCAGAAGTGCCATAGGGGTGGACTCATGCAAGCCCTTTGGAGCTCACAATGTAAAACATGTTGCTTCACATGCTGGATGTGGAATTACAAGACACAATGTTAGTCCTGCTGGATTTTGGACTTGCTTTGGTCCCAATGCTCTGTATCCCTGTTTGTACCTTTTGGAATGGTAATGCTTATTTTGTGCCTTTAAGTGTTGGAAGTGTTAATTTTCAATTGTATGGGGGCAAAATGTTATGGTTCTAATATAAGCATGTCTTTGTATCTGGAAAATGAATTAAGGAAATGTGTCTGATTGCCAAATTGACAAGGGGTAGAATGTTATATTTGATACATTGTGTCAACTTGGGGAGTCTAGAGGTTTGGCTGGGTGGTTCAGCAGGAATCCAGGGTGCTTACTTTGGTACATTCTGAGCCTGTGGAAGAGGAGGGGGTGGAGATTGTGTGAGTGCAACACACCCTCTGGGGGGGGTTAGCCTGTTCACAATGTAAGGGAAGAGAAGAGGCTGCTTGCAGCCATTCCTCCCTTCTGCTGGTTGTTTTTGCTGTGCTCTGCTGCCATGAATGGTTTGCCCTCTGCCATGTGCCAGTCTGCCTCTTAGCCAGCCAAGTATGGACTGAAACCACCACAAACTGTAAGCTAAATAAACCTTTCCTTCCTTCATTTTGTGCGTGGGGTATTTTGTCTCAGCAATGAGAGAAAATTAACCAAGACATGTCTCTTAATTTCACTTTTGATTGGATCTTTTACTTGACAGGGGTTTAAAGTTTTGAGTTCTTCATATATTCTAAATATTAGTCTACTGTCTAAGAAATACCTAAGAAATTTCCCATTCTGCAGGTTTGCTTTTTATGATGGTGGTTCTTATGCTCCACAAAATCTTTCTAATTTAATAGGAGACCAGTTGTTGATTGTCATTACTATTTCCTCTTCAGCTGGGAACTCTGTTCAGAAAGTCGTTGCCTACACCTCTGACTTCAAGAATTTTACTGATTCTGTCTTCTAGCAGGCTAAGTGTTTCCATTTTAAAATTTAGTTTGTTAATACATTTTTATTTTAGTTCAATAGACAAGAGATCACACTAGTAAGCACAGTTACTGGTAGAACACGGCCCCCAGTTTCCTAAATAACCACATAACCACAGCACTTCAGCATGAATAGGCCTTCAGGAAGCTGCAGGGAGAGATATCAAGGTCCCGCAAATTGCTGCACATCCTTCTGGCAAGTGAGAGCTATGACTAAGATTTAATTCAAATGCTGAAAGTGTAATCACATTTTTATTCATCAGAGAATCTACGAGTTCAATTCATATTAAATAAATAGTATGAGAAGTTGCACTGTAGAACACTTCATTTCCAGTGTTTGTATGCTTTACCGTTCTCCAAAGAACTACATCTGAGACCTCCAGGTCTCATAAAAATTCATTGGTTTAATTGAAATTGATTCTACAGTTTGATGTCTACAGTTTGCTGATTCTCTATTGTGTTATTTTGTAAAATAACGAAAATAGTGGAATTTGCTGCAAGATCCTCAATAAACATCACCTATCTTGTTTGCTCATGAGGATTGGGCACATGATGGGGGCTGAGGAAGTAATGAATAGATGGTCGTTGTGCTGTTGTCATTTCCGTTTGTCCAACAGGAACAGAGAAACAGTCAAATGACTGAGAAAATTCTCAATTAAGGACCAAGCTCCTTAAACATGATTGCAAACAATGCAATCCAGATACACCTTTAGCAACTCAATAAAGTATCTACTCCTACATTTCCTCACGTGCCCTTTCCTGGTGTCTGGGCAGCTTCCATGAATTCTTCAAGGTTACAATGATCACACAGTTGCTATTGCTGGAAGCTGTGTCTTGAATATGCAATTCGGGCTCCTTAATGAAGGAGACTCTGCAGGTCATTGCAAGGGACAAATGAAAGGAAAATACCACTCATAAGGTAACACAGAACGATTGACATGCTTGGCTCTGGAAAAATCACTGAATTGCCCAATATGCTTGAGCGTGAACCTGGCATTAATGCAGCCAATGCTCTGTCTGCATGCACAGTATATACCTCAGAGGACAGAAAGACATATAAAGTATGTAGTGAAGGACCTTAATAGCCAGAAGAGTGAGACAAAAATTAAACACTGAAAAAAATAATAAAGCCAAGAATAACAGTGACACAGTGACAATTAATTCTTTGATTGTTTCCCGTGGTTCAGAATGTGTGTGTGTGTGTGTGTGTGTGTGTGTGTATATATATATATATACATATATATATACACATACATATTCCTCCCTTGAGAAAATGTGTGTATCCCTTTGGTAGGACATTTCTGCATATCAGAAAGTTTCAAAGTCAGCATCACTTCTAAAGAGTTTGTGTATATCTGAGAGTTTATTTTCCTCCAGGTATATCAGTTTTATTATCACCTGAGAGACTGTTGGAAGCAAATAACCATTAGAAGTGAACCCAATAGAAAGAGTGCACTTACACATTTTTCTGGCCCTTTGCCGCAGCTGCTCTGCCTGTATCATATGTGATCAACAGATATCATAAGGCCCTTTTGCATCAAAACAGGCAAACCATGTATTTTTTTATTTTGAGGCAAAAGAAAAGTACCTCATATGACAAAAAAAGTTCAGACAGTTCCTTTTTCTCCAGGATCAGACATTATGGAAATAATACATATTTCGAAGACATTTGTCTTTTTATGAATACTGTGTTTATTTGTGCAACTTGTTTATTAAATGTGCCAAAAATACAACAGGCTATGGACACACTTCTTCTGACTACGGAGTTCTGCTCCTGAGTCTAGGTCGTTCAGTGAACTGTTTGCTAAATGAGGAAGGGTATAGAGTACGTATGGTACAATGTTCAGGACAAAGACACGGTCAGAGGAAACTCCAAGTTTGTGCCTTTGCTTTTATTTCCATAACACTTACTTGCAGTACTGTACGGTATAACAGAACACAAATCTATAGTATGTACAGTACAATCAGTAAAAATTGCAATACTCTGTAGACAAGGTATACCATATCTCCCCCCAGAAAAAGACACTGGGGCTCTATCCACGAGATGTACAAATCTGTACAAAACACAAATAAAGAAGTCCAAGCAGCAGGTCCTAAATCCGAACACTCATTTATCCAGTAGGTCATTAAGCTAGGAATGTCAGTGTAAGATTGTACAGATGATATCACACTCCGTGTTACAAGGCAGATGTGATGCTAATATCCTTGTCTGGGTCTACAGAAGTGTTCCAAACTTTAAATCATGGTGTGCAACTAAGCCTTACAGTCCATGCAACTGGCTGCAATCACTATTTTGTTTCATTATTGGCAGTAGGGTATGTGATCGGGACATATGCTTGCATCCATCTTGGGGAGCCTGCATGCGTGCATAACACATCAGAGTTCTTTTTCTTTCCCTCTTCTCCCTCCCAGGATCGGCATTTTTAAGATAAAATAGAAGAGGAAAAATGGCACAGTATGTATAGCCTGGGCAGCACAGCAACTGCAAGGTAGACTAGAAAATAAATCAGAACAAGGAAACCAGTGAGTCCAGCATCATGAGGATCAAGCAATGTTTTGTAAAACTGAATATATTAGATTTATAGGGAAAACCTGTTTTGCTATGAGTCATGGCCTAACATGTTAGAAAGCCACGAAACAGACCATTTGTTTGCACTAATATTTTCTTTAACATTTCCCCAAAGAAAATGGCACTTCTAACCTGGATTTCCTGACTCTCTGACCTCAGTGCCTTGCTTAAATACTTTTTAATCATGAAATTTGTTACATTTGGAAAACATTAAGAAAACAGTAATACGGGCAACCTGTGAAGCCATAGATGTTAACCAAGTGCTGTTTCTCCTCCCTGACTCCCGCCCCGTCACTCTCTTGACTTCCACCTGGCCTGCACACTTCTCTTTCCCGTCAGAATGTTGCAGATGCACCTGAGACTTTGCCTTCCTCTGCTCTACCTCCCGCCTCTCCAAGAGAAAAGTATCATTTTGAAATTGATGTTTATTGTCTCCATAAATAATTATGTAACTTTATCACAAATCTGACCATGTATTTATGCACCTATCATTCAGTGGTGCACAGCTCCATGCACAGGGGTCTTTCGGTGACTTATTGTCTCCTTATCTATGTTTTATTCAAACAGAGATTATTATAATTTTTATAAGTCATATTGTTATTATTATTAGTGTGGCCACACATGATGTCTTGGGCACATGTATTGAAATAAAGTAGAAGAGGAAATATGCATGTAGCCTGGTCAATACAGCAACTGCAAGGTAGACTAGAAAATAAATCACAACAAGGAAAACCAGTGAGTCTATCACAATGAGAATCAAGTAATGTTTTATAAAATTGCGAATAGCATCAAGGACAGAGCTCAGTGGCACGGTGCCTGCCTGCCAAGCATGAGCTCAATTCCCATTACCAAAGAAAAAGAAAGAAAAGAAAACTGCATATATTAGGTTTATAGTGAAAAAATTTTTTACTATGAGTCATGGCAGAAGGGAAACGGTGTGGAGAAATTCACTGCTTAGTTCTCTAAAAGGGATATTGGTCAGCCTCCGTATTTTATGAGTGCACAGCGCACTCCTAGGCTTATAGGAGAGATTGTTCAGATGAGCACTTGCGCTGCGATGCATAAGGGCTTTTGTGTTCCTACATCCTTGAAAGCATTGGAATTTATCCGACCTATTAATTTTTAACATTTGCTGGGTAAGAAATTGATTTTGCTCATTATTCATGTGGTTGAGAACCGGTTTGTGATGTAAAAATGGTTTAATGGCTGTTTTCTTTTATTTTTCAGCACTGAGAATAAAACTCAGGATCTTTATAGCGAGCTACATCCACAGCCCTCTCCGCACCATTTCATTACATTTTGAGATGGAATCTCACTAAAGCACTACATTCCCTGGGCTGGGCACAGACTTGCAGTTCTCCTGCCTCAGCCTCCCAAGAGTCCTGGGATTGCTGGCGTGCATTAACACACCCAGCTGTTTCTTTTTCTTTACATATTACCTGCAGTTCATTTTTGGAGGAAGCAGGATTCTTGTTGATTGGTACATTTCTTTATATTATAGTTACTAATCTTTCCTGTGAATACTGCAAGCTTCTTTTCTACTTTGTGGCTTTTCTTTAGATTTTATGATGTTACTTATATAATATTTTATCAATTTCATTTTCATGTTATAAACACTGACAACCTATGACATTATAGATTACAGTTTAATTTTTCTGTAAAACAATTCACATTCTAATATTACAAACATAGCCTCTACCTTGTTTTCCAAAAATTTATGACTTTGCTTCTTATATCAACTTTAATACATGGGAAATGCATTTTTGAAATAATGGAAGAATTTAGTTTAATTTTCAACTCAGTTGGCTCAGCTGTGTTTTAAATCATTATCTCTTCTAGCATGATTTCTAATGCTATTTGTAATTCATGAATCAAACAAGTATATATTGAGGTCTTCAAATTTTATTTTGTTTATTTGTTCCTTTTCTTATACTTGAGCAAGTAACAACTTGCTTTACCTACTTAGTCTGACAACATGGAACCTGATAAGTCTGTTCCCCTGTTCATTCTCTTACTCCTTAAGGGTTGTGTATCTATTTTTAGCCTTTATTCTTCTATTTTATTTTATAATCAGCTTTCAATTCTTCATGAGAAATTTTTTTGAAATTTTTATTAAAATTAAAAAGAGTAAAACTTAGTGGATAATGGCCATACTTAAACTTTTAAGATTTTCCTTCCACAAAAATAAATCACGTACTTAGGTATTTTCTTTGAGTTTTTCTAGCTTACGAGTGTTATTTTCAGTACCTTATAGCTGTGTTATGTTATGATTTGTGTCAGAATGTGCCCTCAAAGTCTCATGTGGTCGGGTGGGGGGAGGCTTTTCAGAGATGGCTAAATCGAGAGTTTGTGATGGACTCACGGTGCAATGCTGGGATTAAGGTTTTGAGTGCTACAGCCACCCTAGAGCAGGCAGCCTGCATTTAATACAAGGTACAGGAAAAGACTTGTTCCACCTCTGTTTCTCTTGTTGCTCTTGCTGTCTTCTACTGCCATGAGCCATTGTTCCTCTGCCACGTGCCTCCCTGCCTTGGAACCAGCTGATTATTGCCTGAAACTTCTACAGGCTGAGCTAAATGACTTTTCCTCCCTTAACTTTACGCATTGGGTATTTTGTCTCAGCAATGCAAAAAATAAGACATGCTATTATTGCAAATAGTGTGACTCATTTATTTTATAATTGTTTATTGCTTGTATATAGTAACATAAACAATCTTTTCATATTTTTATTTCCCTAAACCTGCTGAATTATTTTATTAATTATAAATATTTACCCATAAAAATCTACAAGTTTCTGACATTATCATATATTTATATACTGTAATAATTCCATTTTGTTTGTTCTAAATTTTACATCTTTAATTCCTGTCATTTGTTAATAAATTAATGCAAATTTTTCTACCATAATTTGAATAAAGAAAATCATAGATTCATCTGCCTCCTAGTCCTTGGTATAATTTATATCATGAACATGAAATTTTTTATCAATTTTTGCACTTATAATTGTTTGATTTTTTACTTGTAATTTAATACGATATGGTATAATATAAATTACACTACTTGTTCCCTATAACTGACTAGTTATTATTGAATATATTTCTGGATTTGTTTTGAGTAAGCACTTTCAATTACTGAATAACAAATTATCACAGACATAAGTAGATGAAAAACACACATGTATTGTGTAATAGTTTCCATAAATCAGCGTCAGGGCAGACATGGGTTGGCTGAGTCTCCAGGTTAGGAAATTGGTCAGAGCTGTGATTCACTGAGGCTTGAGATCTCCTTCCCAGATCTCTGGTGGGTGACACAATTCACTTCTATGTGGTCTCAAGGCTGACATTATATTTTCTCCCTGCCTGAGGGCTGGAGACCCCTTGCAGTTCTTAAAGGGTTACTTACTACAGGTCAGTGGGACACACCCCACTGAAAGGTCATCTGATTTTTCAGATCAGCCAAATAAAATACGCCTTTTTATTAACTCAGAGTCATTTGACTAGGGACTTTTGTTATAGCTGCAAAATTCTCCTTTGTTTTTGCCTCAGGATGGGGGAGATATTCCATCCTCTCAACAGGATGTGGTCACACTCAGTGGGGAGCAATAAAGCAAGTGGGCATCTTGTGAGCCATTTTGAAATGCTGCCCACCCAATTCCCCAACTTTTACTTAGGTCTCTTCTACCTGAGTGAGACACTAATACCAATTTCCACTTTACACTGACCTCATACATTTAGAGTATAAACTTAGTCTTAGTCATGACTATGTAGGGAAGCACTGACATTCATTTTATTCTCTCGGCTTGGACTTTAGTAGAAGCATTTATGCTTAGCATGTTCAAAGTACCACTTCAGCTTTAAACAAACATTTGTTTTCTTGCCTTCTCTGATACATCTTCTCACACTCTGGCCATGAGACACAAACTGTAGGAAAGAAAGACAAATATCTCCCCCAGACTCACAGTCTCACCTGTCACTGACTCTGTCTCCTGTGAGGAAACATGATACATGTGTTATTGTAGCACTGAGATTATCAAATCTGTGGTTGGCAGATGAGATTTTAGTTTCAATTTCACCATTTTTAACATCATATCTTGATAGTTAAATTGCTTTCCATTTCCTGTTGGGAGATAATTTTCCTTGAATATGTTCATTTTTCTGCATTCCACAGGGTTTCTAAGGAAAAGGACTAGCTGTCCTTCTAACCCAGTGACTGAAAGAAACATCCTTCAGTGGCTATAGGGAGGGTCCTGCTCTAGAGAGATGTAGGGATTTACCCTGCCTGGAGCCATTTGCTTTCATACCACTGTAGGGATCTTTTCCCCTACCTTCTCCTCTCCAGAGAAAAGCTTGGTCTAGTAGACACCCCTGGAGGGAGCACTATGAGAATGAGTCTTCTAACGGGAACTCTGAGTCTTGGAATGTGGCGGTTTCCCTCATGTAATGCAACCCCAGCGTACATGTGGGGAGAACATCTAGCTTCACTGTGTGTGTAACAGGGGTAGGGGAAACACTGCTGAGATACACCAGAGACCCTCTTTTTGCTAGGAAGAATACGAATAAATCTGCAATTTTAAAGATTCTGAGGCTCTTTTTAGAATAAGAACTGTTATAGTCCAGCCTATCACACAAGGATTTCCTAATACAGGTGATATTACATTTATGAGTGTTAAAGGATTTCTACAAGACTAGATAGGCAACGCAAAGATGGATTAGTGGTGATTATTTTATCGCATGACAGAGACATTGTCTAAAGTAATGTCAGTTATTCAAATATGTTCACTGTCATGCATTTTCTTCCAAATTAATGCTTATCAACTTAAATGATTATAGGACAGAGAGACTAAGAGAGAATAGAGAAGTTCTTCACTTCCACTCAGTTTATAATCATGTCATCAAGAAAGAGAAGAAACCCAAAACGGTAATATGAAAAGAAACTCCAAGAAAAATAGCAAACACACACACACACACACACACACACACACACATACACACACACACAGAACTAAGCTTAGAGTTTTGCCTTTTACTCCAGACGCCCAACAGGCTTTTAGAAGGGAGTAGGATGGGCAGAGAAAATGCATAATTTGAATATTTGTGTACAGTAATTTTGACATGGTTCCCCATTCCCTCCCCAAAGATACCTCCAAATTTGTAGTACTTTGATACTATTGTACCTGTCTTTTTAAAAGCCCATGTTGATCAATAGAACACAGGATCCATAACAGCAGGGGTCATGACTCTCATTTTATTAGGCTGAATTTTAACTGATTTTAAAAATCCGTAAGCATGATATACATTAATGAGGTAGTATGGGCTGTGTCATTAAATGCATACATTTTGTACCGTTTAAATCAGATCGAATGTTCAGATCTCTTTAAGTATCTATTATTTCTTTATTGTCTCTCTTAATCACTCTCTACCCAGCTCCACCCCTGATTGTCTATACCTATTTGCAGGAAGGAAGGAGGTAGTAAAGAAAGAAGTGAATAGAGAGAAAGAGAGAGTAAACAGCTCTGCTAGTGTAAAAGGGGATAAGAGAACCCTGGACACGGGTCCTGAAGACTTTCACAAAAAAGAACTATTTTCCCTTTGAAAGTGATTCTCCTCTTCTCTCGGTTGCTTTGCTTGGAAAACTCTTCCTGAGCTCCGCAGCTATCAGAGCTCTATGTGTGAATCTACCTTATTAAATACTGTCAGTGATGTGCATGGCTTTTCTTCCTTCCTTTCAACAAAACTCTGTCACTTTGTGATGAAGAGAGATTTATTACTGATATTTCTCATGTTCTCTTCAAAGTCTCGTTTGACACAGAAGCTATGAAAAAGTACCAGTCTGAAGGTTTGAAGACATAGCAGGAAAAGGACTACTGACAAGCATTTTAGGATCTGAACAATGTGTAAAACATTGTGTTTTGGATTTTATGTTCTCCTTTGCTTAACTCTTAACACTGAATGCAAAATTTTTTGTCATTTCCTATATAAAAGTTACAGCTGAGCCAAATCCACAGTATATTACTTAGAGAAGATAATTTACATGTTTCTTTTTCTGCTTTTTCTCTTCTGAACATCTCAGCCTGGATATATAGTTTTAACCTGACATGAAGCTTATTTTGTTACCCAAGACATTATATAGAATTGAGCTCTGTGGTTTGATTTGTGTAACCCACAGTTGAAAACTAAACATTCCTGGAAAAACAATGCATAGGAATATCTTACATTTATTAAACATGGCCAAGAAATTTATTTTTAATAACTGCATCACAGATGGGATGCCATCTGTCAGCAGAAGGCATTGGCTCCTAAAGCAATGTTTACATCTGGGGAATATGGCGTTTTCTTTGAGAGAACAAGAGGCATTGTTGGATTAAACATAGAGCGGAGTGATTTTAGAGTCATGAATATTGTAAGTTTGCTAAGGATAGAATCAGCATGTTTATATGCATACAGTTTTCATACATTTGGGTGGATAAAATGAAAGAAAATCTGTCCATTGAAATTCTGTTATGGTAATGAAAATAATTGTAATTTGGAAATTGTTGGATGTTTTTTCCTCCCATGACAGACAAAACTATTAATATGAAATGCTCAGATCACCCAATTTGTGTGTTTTATGTATTAAATTTTACTGTATAAATTTCCATACAAAGTTATTAATATCATAGCTTAATGTCTTAAAATCTGTTTATGCAAAATTTGTAAAATATATGGTATAATTTCATTGTCTTGCTGTATATAAATGGCCAATCTACCTTCAGTCAACTTGTAATTAACAAGGCCTCATAAAAATAGGTTTTATTACTGTTTATTATAAAACCATTAATGTTATATTTGTTATTAAAATGTCCCCCAAAATATTAATTGGGTGGAAGTTTTGCTGGCCAGCTGGTGCGCTTTTGCAGTAACTGAACTAACTATGAGCATTATAATAACTTGATCAGCGAGTTAGTCCATGGACGGGGTCATTATGTATTGGCATTATTGGCTTGTAGTGGAAGTTTAGGAGGGAGATATGGGGTCCTGGGGCCATGATTACAAGGTTATCTTTGGTTCTTGATCTCTTCCTATCTAACCTTTTCTTTCTCACTATGCTTCTGGGAAGCCATAATGTGAGCCATGTTTCCTCCACTAAACTCTCTCAGACATGGTTTTCTGCCTACCATAGGCCAAGATGAAGTTGAGTCAAATGACAAAGGAAATCTTTTCTCCGTTCAAGTTGTTATTCTCACATATTTTGCTATAGCAACAGAAAACTGATTGATACAATTGAAACGACTCTTTAAATTTATTTTAATGGACACATAAAATATAATAACTATATGTACCTATGGGGTAGCTTGTAATATTTTCATATATGTATTTACTGCATAAGGTTTAAATCAAGATAAGCATATCTATAGCCTCAAAAATTTATCACAACTTTATCATAAAAATATTGAAAATTTGTTCTAGGTTTTTAAATTGTACAGGAAATTATCACACACTCTGTTATGCAAAGGAATATAAAACATCATACTTTTTACTGCTATTTAACTGTAATTAGCATGTGCTGGTCAATAATTCTTCAGGCTTTGGTTAACACTCTTCTACATGAGACTTCTATGAGACCAACATTTTTATATTCCACTTAAGAGTGAAATCATATGGTGTTTGCACTTCCATGTTTGGCTTCTTTTACTTCACATGAGCTCCAATTTCACCCACAATGTTGAAAATGACAACATCCCATTCATTTTATAATTCAATAGTATTCCACTGTATATATGTACCCAATATTATTTAACTATTTATTGTTTGAGCACTAAAGGTTTTCTTCCATTTATTGTCCATTTTGAGGAGAACTGCAATGAACGTGAAAGGCAGGGGTGTCTTCCACGCACTAATTCCATTTCCCTTGGGTGTATGTGCACAGTAATCATATTTGCTGGACCATATGGAGTAAATATGTGTAAGCTACATATCAGTCAAGAAGTTCAAGATACGTAAGAAACTGCAAAAGTCAGTAGGAAAACATAAAATTAAATAAAAACCTATTGAAATAGACATAGATCTAAATTAATATTTCTCCAAAGACATAAAAATGGCCAGTAGATATATGAGAAAATGCTAAACACTGTTCATCATCAGAGAAATGCCTGTCAAAACCACAAGGATCTATTACTCCGTTCCGGCAAAAAAGCCTGTTACCAAAAAGGCTAAGCATAAGTTCTGATGAGAATGTGCAGAAAAGGGGATCATCACGAGCTGTTGCTAGGAATGTAAATTAGTATAGCCATTCAGAAAAGCAGTGTAGAAGTTCTCCAAGAAATTAAAAACAGAGCTGCCATATGACCCACTAAACTAGTTTTTAACTGCCATACTCTTGTAAAGAAATTGTGCTTTATTTACTTACAACTAACTCTCTGATCACAACAATGTGAATAAATTCTGATATCTTTTCTTCGCTTGTCAACATGGCACAAATTTAGAACAGAACTTCACTTGTCCTCCACCTGGTGTGGCATAAACTCAATATTAGTGTTTATGAATTACGGGAATTGTGAAACTCCTGTGAACAGATATTGCAAATCAATGCAAAAATAAGGGTGATTACAGTAAGAACACCTACCAACTTTCCCTATGGAGAAGATACGTAGGGGAGTTATAAATATTCTCTTGAATCTCGAAAATAATAGTTCTCAAGTACAGTTTTTACCTAGCTACATTTGCAAAAAAGTGACGCGAAGCAGCAGCCTGGAGATCACAGGAAGGGTAGCGAGCAGTATTCTACCTGAGGACTCCTGTACTTTCCACTATGTGATGATGTCTCCCTATTTTGGAAAATGCTATTAGTAAGGAAACATAAAATATTGATTGACTGTTGAAAAGGGGGAAAGAAACACTGCATTAGTAATTAAAATACAAATTGAAATCAACATGAAGTACAAATTTCTAATTAACAATCTGAATTTTAAGTTAAATCATTAATTCATCTTGTCCAAAATTAGAGAAATGACCAAAAACATACTTAAAATTGAGGTATGTATGGGTAATGTGTTTGGAAATACAAAGATTCTTTAAAATGTTCAGTTTTTTGATTCATGAATGCATTTTCCAAAATTATTCTTTGAATAAAACCATGTAAAATGTTCAGAAAGTTTAATCAGTCTTTCTCTGTAGCAAAGTAGAATTAGACCATCTATAGTTCTTGAAGAAGTTGTCAACATGGACGTGTAACACATGTTTCATAATGTTCTCAATGTACGTCATACATACGACAAAGACAATTATAAAAATATTACAGTAAGGGGCTGCCTGACTGGCCTGTGTTCCTTCCTGGAAAAGTTTTCTATTTTACCTCTAAAAATGTAGTTTTACTATTGGTCAGGTGGGGAGACAATGCAAAGAGAAATGAACACCCCAGCAGTGATGTAGATAAAAATTACTTAAGATAGTTTAATCATTGCCTAGATTTGAAGTAATGGCATCACTCCCTAGAACATAGCATACATCAGTAAGTGCTAGGGATTGTGGGGAATATTTATTGTAGAGAGAGAAAATGTCAACAATGTTATAATCAAGGGAATAACAGAAATGCATATGGAAAAGTAGGCAAAGTGAAAATTGCATTTGTGGCAATTTTTTTGTTGTTTTGAGACAGAGTTTCACTATGCAATTCAGGCTGGCTTCAAACTCATAGCGATTCTCCTACCTCAGCCTCCCACGTGCTGGGTTTACAGGTGAAGCCCACCACACTTGACAATTATTTTATGTTTAATATCTATGCTCTTTCCTTTGAATGTCTTTTGTGATTGATCACTATGATTAATTAAATTTAAAAATTTGAAAGTTCTACTCATCTAAAGCCAATCTTAAAAAATAGTATTTAAGGTAAATGATCATGAAATAAGATGTAAAGATATAAATAGAAAAATTACTGGCATACTTCTGCTCTACATATTGTTTTTGTAAGAGGATGAAATTCCTTTATCAAAATATCACAAACAAAGCTTATTATCTATTCACTGGCACTTAGCAGAGAATGCTGGGTATAATAATTCATATCCTTTTTCAAACTGAAAGACAGATATAGATGCCAATTACCCCATATCATGATTTTTTAAATATAGAAAATGAATTTTATCTGAAAAGGCTTTATTAAAAGTTGTACATGGCATGTATGGACACAGTTGCAGACTTCTGTCGTCAGTGAGAGAAAAGAACTACACTTGCGCTGCCAGGCTGCTGAGAGTTGTCAGTGTGTTTGTTTTTCACTTACAAATTCACTTAAATCACACAGGATAATGGTAGTTGGAGTTTTAATATCAAATTTTGCTACGATGTTTGAATAATTTTCCTGGACCCAAGGGTAAGGAGTGACACTGCTCTAGCAGTTGGCTGCTTCAGAATCATATAAGGACTTTTGTTAAAAATAGAGACTCCCGAGTCCACTTGGAGTCAGGCAGAGCATGAACCCCAGGAATATGTATGTCTAGCACAGATTCAAAGTGATTGTGATGCATGACACATTCACTGGTCAGATTAAATTTCTGACTTTATAAGGCTATTTTACTATTTCCACTGGGGCTTCTGTCACAGAGAGCAGGCGCCATTCCCACCAGCTTGAAAAGCAAAAGATTTATAACTGGGTATGGAATGACTCCCAGAATTCTCAGGAGTCAGGAGGAGACAGGAGAGGCAGAGCATGTAGGAGTGACTCTCAAGTGACACCCCAAATCTAAAAGAGTGTGGGTGTCGCTGTCCCCCCTCACATCTGGCCGTGAGAGGGTAAACTTGCTCAGGCAACGCTCTGACCTGGCGCCTTCAGCCCCTGACTCAGTGTGGAGTCAGGCAGAAGCCCCAGGTGGCCCAGGCCCCTCACCACACATCTGAGCCCCATGTTAAACTATTGGGTAGTTACTTTGGATCAGTAGAAGAACTTGATGAAAATTAGCCCCAAGGAAATATAGGGTTTTTTTGTTTTTTTGTTTTTTTTGGTTTTTTTTTGGTTTTTTTTTTACCTCTTCCATTCAAAAAACACACAAGAAGTCGAGGAAAATAACGAATAGGCCAAATTATTACAACTGCTGTAATGTTTAGTTTGTTTATTGCAATATAAATTTAATCATCCTAAAACAAGATTATTCATCAAATTGCTCAATTTCATTGCAAATGTCATTTCTCTTTATTTTTCAAATTAATGTCATCTTTCCCAATGAAGGAATTTTTTATTCTTTTGAATCTGATTGTTATCAAATCATTTATTCTGGACTTCGCTATCAACATGTAACAATTTCAACCATATTCTCTTAGAATCTATCATCTTTCTTACCGTTCCACAAGAAAAAAGTCATGAAGTCCTTTCAGGCTTGATTTATTGCAAACTCTCAAAATTCAGTATAATCCTTTGCAAAAGGAAGTGCTTACTCACAATGCCAGTTTAATCCAAACATGCAGGCAATTCCAACATCCATGTTATTCTTCCTGCATGAATTTGAATGAATACATGAACCAACAGATGAAGGCTTAGACTTTATTCTTAATATTTAGTATATATAAGCAATTAGTATATATAAGCAATTAGGTTTAATATAATACAGAGGTTGCCTATAGATATAAACATAGAGATGCACTGTAGATAGGATGTGGATATGATCAGTTTACTGCCAAATATAGTACCACACCATATCATTATGTGCAGAGCTCACTAAAAATCAATTATACAACAGAAATCTCTCTCTTCTCTTCCCAGAACACATCTCTTTCTCCATAGCAGGAACAGATCCTCCTCTTTCCTTTTACTGCATTTATCTGGCATGGACTACTGCTATAATTATTCACTTGCATATGCCTAACTTTTCCTACGAATCTATATATTCTTGATACCTGGAAATAGCCACTGTTGGATAAATTCAACTTTGTGTCCACTTTGTCCCAGAATTTTCCTCAAAGTGCCTGGCGGGAAACACAACTGTGCTTTTTAACACATTTGTGGTCACTGATCTTAAAAGGATCCCTATAGCCAGCCCACAGGACTGTTACTCTTACTGACACCAGTCAATCTTCTTTCTCTTCCTTTCAGCATTCTGACTATATTACCACATCCTCATTATCACTCAGTGGCCATGTTTTCCAAAGCAGCACAAGTAAACAAACAACTAGAATAAAATTTCCAGGCTCTCTACAGCACATGCACTCACAGATCTACATCTGTACCCATACAGCCTTCCACACCCTTCGTAAGTGTCACTCAGGAACTGTCCGAACTATTCTTTAGGGATAACTGCGTAAGTCTCTCTCACTGTTTCGCACCTTCTCAAGGACAATACTCCTTTGTTCCTTCCCTAGAGAATCTTCATATTTTCCACAGTGTCATTCCCATAGCATAAGGTATGCTGTATTGACCATCTTTTTTAAACAACTACTCTTGTAAAAACAAAATATCCTCAAAAGTGATAAAAAAAAATTGGTATCTATTGTCTGACTGCCTCCTCCTTGAGAGCCCCACAGATATACTTTTATTCACACAATTCTGAAATCATTTGTTTATCATCATCCATAACATACATGTTTGCTAAGTCCAACCATCGATCGTCCATTCTTATCTTATTTGATCCATCAGAAGTGTTTGGTACAGGTAATTGTTACCACTCTAGGAATGACTTTTCTTCATTTAGAATCTAAAACATCACACACGTGTTTCTTCTTCCACACTACAAGATGCTCCTTTACAGTCTTCTTTGTCCCTTTCTTCACACTTAACTCATCTCTTACTGTCTAGAATTTCCTAACCTTGGTTCTTGTTCATTCTCTCTTTTCTATCTATATTAACTGTCTAAGAAATTCTATCCTGGCTTCTGCCTTCTTAAAATATTTAGATACCAAGAAGTCACAAAGATTTTGTTCCACCAGGTTTTACCTTGTAGGAGAGATTAATACATTCAAAAACTATACTTCTCCTCAACACTTGCACTGCTAATATCATCTCAAAGTCATCATGTCTAAACCTAGACTCCCGATCCACTCTCCTATCATGTTTCCAATCTCAAAGTCGGCCACTCCATTTATTTCAGTTGATTAGGGAATAAACTTTGGAATCATTCATAACTTTTCCGTCTCCACACACTCCTTATATCTGTCAGCAATCCTTGTGAGCTCTACACCCAATATATGTATGTATGTATATATATGTGTGTGTGTATGTATGTATATATGTGTGTGTGTGTGTGTGTGTGTGTGTGTGTGTGTATCCCATATCAATTCCCATTTCCACACTTCTACCAATAACATTCTAGGCAAAGTTGTTATTTGCCAAGATGATGACCTCCTGCTTAGATGATGTCAGTAGTCTTTATATTGAACCATATACTCCCTTATCCATCTACAGCCTATGATTTACACTGTCACAAGAAGTATGCCTTTACAATGCAAGTCAAAGCATGTCAGTTCTTCCCCCCCAGGTCTTCCTGTCTCTATTGCATTTAGAATAAAGGCCAACATCTTAATTTTAGTGTTTATCTTTTTTTATAAGAGTGATACACTTTACCTGACTGCACTTTAAACTATATAATTAAAAATACATCTATATATTTATTCATGAAGTTGTTTACTTAGCTCTGTGTATGAGAAAGCATGTTAGGGACTGATAATAATACATTATTGAACAGAATTATCAGGGACTTCACTCTTTGAATTCAACTATTAAGAAAATGTGTAATCCCAGCTATTCAGAGGCTAAGAGAATCAAATGTTTGAGGCCAATCAAGGCAACTTTTCAAATCTGATTTTAAAATTAAAAAAAATTAGTAGGTCTTAGAGTATAACTCCACATTCCCTGCGTTTGATCACCAGCACCCTAAAAATGAAAATAAATAAAGTTTCAGACAACTACAGCACTAACAACTCAGAAAAAACTACCGAGAGAAATAATCCAGGAATTTCTGAGGTCAAATGTGGAAGAATCTGATCTAATTGGAGGCTTCAGAGACACTTGTACTAAGAAAACAAAGCCAGCACGAATGGAAGAGTGATGCCTAGAGCAAACTAGACGAATCAGGGTCATGAGGGAAAAGTAACTTTTGTAAAGCTAGGCAGCCTTTCTGGATGAATTATGTCTCTTAAATATATATCCAAGTTAGGATTGCAGGGCCAGAAGTGCACTATGCTCTACACCCATATTAAGAGAATCTTAAAAGCAGCAGAAAGATGTTGAAGTATATTCCAATGAAGGAATAATGTTCCAGTTGTAGAGTCATGTAATTTTTCTCTTCCCATTTTGTTACTATGACATACTCACTAAATGTGGTGCCTTGTTTCAGGTACATTTGGCTTCAAGGAACAAATTTCCTCAGATTTACGGTGTCACTCTTAGCAGGAGATCCAGAGGTGGAATGGATTACAAGTTAACTAACTCAAAACTTTCCAAAGCAGTAGAGTTTATTCTCTAATTCTTCTCTACTACCCTTCATGTTAGCTTCAAGATTAAACTGGCAAAAAGATGACTTCCAATCATTCAGTCAGGTTGCCCTCATATTTTCCTCCATATCTGTTGGTTCTTTTGTATTGCTTTACAAATGAAATTTTGATAATAGTACATGTTTACAGTGCATAGTGATGACCTTTATTATGGGGTGCTGGTGCATGTACCTACACATCTTAGGCCCTTCCTTCCCTTCGTTTGCTCCCTTTCCCCTTTGAACATTTTTCTGGCTTCCACATATCTGTCATCTATTTTGCACTTTATTTATGCTTATGGTTTCTCACACAAGAGAAACAATGTGATACTTAAACATGTGTGCCCCATTTTTATTTAACTTAAAATTATGGTTTCAAGGTGTGCCCATTTACCTAAAAATGTGTCAAGTTTTTCCTCATGGGAGAGGAGTAGTCCACTGTATATGAAAACAGATTTTCATTATCCATTCATGTCTTTGATGGCACCTCGGCTATTTCTAACATTAAATTGTTACTTACACATTGTGCTGTTAGAAACAAGAGTGTGCACATATCAGTGTGGTATGATGCTGTTAACTCTTTTGGAAAGATACCAAGAAGCAGAATAGCTGGGTCACAGCAGTTCATGGGGGTGACCCTGCGGACCTAAGCAGGCCTCTGGGAGCACCTTGGACCTGGGCCCCAGGAGCACCTCGATGGGGTGGACCCTAGCAAACCACAGAGGTGACCCCAGGCACTCAACTAGGCCCCTGGAAGCTCCTCGATGGGGCGGAGCCCAGCAGTCCTGTTGGGGGCCTTTGGGGGTGTGGTGTTGCATCAAGGTGGAGCCTGGTGGTTCGCGGGATAATCCAGTCAACTCAACCCAGAACCCCAATGGCCTTAAGGGCTTGTCAATGGGGGCTTGACCATAGTAAACCTGGTTCCCTGCCAATCTACTGTCTTTGAGAATGGGTGCTTTTCCATCTCCTGCCATAGCAATCTATGTGCACCCATGTTTGTCACAGCATACTTAGAAACAGCCATGTCTCTTTGCAATGTGAGAGCCCGAGGGAGTAAGTAAACAAATAAACAAAAAATACAGTTACTATCAGGGGGAAGATGACTGATTGGGTGGGAGAATAACAGAGATGAGGGTGGAGAAAACTGATTAATTGAATGAGCCCTCACCTGTATAACTGAGAAACAAATGTGAAGATGACATTATGTAATGCAACACCCAGGGCTAATTCCCTACTATCTTCTTCATAATTTTGTATTTCCTCTATTTGTGTTAACAAATGCAAAGATGGCATTATGTAATACAGCATCCAGTGCTAATTCCCTATCTTCTCTATAATTTTGTACTTCCTCTATTGTTTTTGTGTTGACAAATGCAAAGATGACACTATTTAATACAGCATCCAGTGCTAATTACCTACTGTCTCCTCTATAATATTGTATTTTCTTTATTGTTTTTGTGTTACTGGGTTTATATATCTCCATTTTTTTTTGCCTTTAAAACAAAAAATGAAAAAAGTTTAAAAAAGAAGGAGAACAGCTGGGTCAAATGAAACCTCTAGTTTCAGATTTTTTAGGATTCTCCACACTGATTTCCTTGTAGCAACTTGCACTCCCAGCAAAAGTGTTCACATAGTCCTACTATACTAAGCATCCAGGGCCCTGCTGAAATGTAATATAAATTTGAGTCAAAAGTAGAGCTCAAAATACTATCTCAAATTGGGGAAAACCTCTGTATTGGTACTACTCTGCAAGTTGGCATTTCAGCTAAAGAGCAAAATACAGTCTAAATAATACCTTTTTACACCATTGATGAGCACAATAAAATTAAAATTTCTGGCCACATGTTGGTGGAATCTGACAGAACAGAATCTGATCTGAGTTACCTAGTGAAAGCAAAGAGTTACACAGAGAAAAAAGTAGAGATAATGGTACAGGTGTAACAATTTATGATCCACTATTCTGTGGAGCGGTGGCACTGGAGATTGATCCCAGGGCCTTTACACTGAGTTATGTCCCCGGTGCTTTCTGATTTTAAGGCAGGATCTTACTAAGACACCCAAGCAAGGCTGGAGTTCACAGTCCTCCTGTTTCAGCATCTGAGAATGCTGGGATTGCAAGCATACACCACCACACTCAGTTGCTATCCACTATTGTTTTAGAAATACTAATGTGTTACCAAGTGAATAGAAAGAAATTATACATAATATATTCAAGAGAAAAATCAATAAAAGCAAGAGCATAGATTATTGAGATAGCATAATTAAGATTTTTCAGAAAACTATTATCAGAGTATTAAATATTTATTATATAAAATGAAACAATGGCTGAAAATATGAAAAATTTAGGAGATATACTCAATACATAAAAGAAAGTCAAGTATCATTTTGAGCTGGGAAATACATAGAGATAATATACAATTATTAGATTGTTTTAATAAATGCATACAGCAGAAGGATTAATTGGTGAACATGAAGAGAGGACAGAGGCAATTTTTGAACTTTTTTGTACCAGGAATTGTACTCAGGACCTCGTACTTGCCAAACTAGTGCTGTGCCGCTGAGGTACATTCCCAGCCTGAGGGTAGCAGCCATGATCTTAATAAAAACACAGGAAGAATATAAGATTGGGAAAGACTGAGCAAAGGCCTAGCGTCCTACCAGCAAAATTAGCAAACATATGTAATTTACTTTCTAAATAAAAGGATAAAAAGGATGAAGCAGGAAAACATGTTTGAAAAATAATATACCAAAATTTCCACACTCCAACAAAAACAAATTCAACTCAAATACAAAAAGTGGAACCACCCAGGGAAAGTAAAACAAACAATTCATACCTAGGTGTATCGTTGCTAAACTTCTAAAAACAGTATAAAAGGCCTAAAAGCAGTTGCACAGCCAAGGCAGAGGAGCTAGACGACAATCGGAAGAAAGAGAAATAGCAACTTAGACTGGAATACCCTGTGAAAATATACTTCAAATGAAGGTCTGATAAAGAAATAGTCTGAAAAAACGAAGCTGAAATAATTTATTTCCAGTAAGCAAACACTTCAATAAATGTGAAAAGCAATGTTTTTCAGGCTGCAGTAAATCACAGTAAATGGAAACTGTCTTTTAGAATAAAGAAAAAAAGAGCCAATGATAGCTAATATGGAGGAAAATTACTGTTTTTATTCTTTTAGTGAAAGAAAATTGACGTTTAGAATAAATCATAATATATTTCATGGTTTATAACAGAAACACAGTATAGGACAGCAATAGAATTAAAGTTGATGGACAAATATATTATACTATTCTCTTATTTTTTCTGAATTGTCATTATGTTAATTCAGGGTAAGTTAATGATGCATATTCTAATCCCTAGAGCCATTCCAAAATAGTTTAATATATAAATTTTATGTACATATAAATTATATATAAAAAATGTAAAAATAGCTAAAAACTTAATAGCAGAAATAACATAGAAACTAAAACAATACAATAAAGTTTATAATGATGGCTACCCAACACAATGCATTTTTCAAACATCTAGTATTTTGTAGTGAAAGAACAAGACAAATTCATGCCTAGGTACAGGTGTGTGAATTGAGGAAAATATCATTTAGGAAGTTTAGAAAGCCCAGGATAAAATGTAGAATATGAAAAATGGAAAAAATTGATCTCATTACAAAAGTATAAAAAAAAAACTTTACTGAAGAGGACAATGGTAAGGTTGCTGAAATAAGTAACTTTGGAATCTATGAGACAAAGAGCAACAGATGGTAGAGATTGTTCATTGGGACTGAACAATGGAGAAAATGAATGAGGTCCCCCCATTAGAATAGGAGTTAATGAATAAGGGAGGAGAAGGGGCTAGAATATTCTGCACAATAATGTATGAGAGATGGAGACATTGGTAAACCTTATGTTGACCTACTATGGTAAAGATCATCACACAGAATACTTACACGTGTGGATTTATACGTGAATGAGTAGACATACGTATATTCCTTGCGCTGTCATTTGAGAAGTCCCAGAAACATCAACACTCCAACAGAAGTGAATGTAATCAGAAACTATATTTTGGTTTCTTATACTATTGTCCATCTGCAAAGGAACCCGGATCCGTGGTGAAATGGTTGGTTCCAACGCTAGATTAGTGAATATACATGATGACCCAGTGGCAACTTAGAGTGTCAAGAGGAGCTTAAAGAACAAAGAAATCACAAAACTAACAAACTGAAACAATAATTAGATATATCAAAGTTACACATGAGCCACCTGAAAAGGCCCTCAGCAGCTGAAGCTGGTACAATTTGGTGGTATGGTATGCAAAGTAATATTCAATTTTTACCCATTATAAAATAAGTACCCATGAGCCCATACTGACATAAATAAGCTACTAAGTAAATGAATACATTGGGGAGCTAAACAAATCTCTTGTACAGAATTCCAAGTAATTTTCATAGGCACTACCCCCTGAAGGAAATGGAACCTAACTCCCCACTCCTTGAATATGGACTGCATATTGTGACTGGTTTACAAAACAAGAAACAATAATTTTATAATAGAGAAACTTGAAAAGCATCACTTCAGCAACTGATCGAAGATAGCACCAATAATGACAGGTCCTGTCGGCAGCAGGTTATCCTCCACATGGCCTGGTGGAAATGACGCACAGTTTCTTAGATCTTCCTCCCAAACTCCCAACCCCAGTGTAAGCCCAAGGAAAATATAAGATAAATTCCCATTCAAGGGAATTGTACATCCAACGAGCAATCCTCCACACTTCAAGGTCATGACAAAAAAGAAAATTCTAAAACTTATTACATCCAAGAACAACCTGAGAAGTGACAATTCTTACATGTAACATAATACCCTGGGTGAAATTATGGAATTGAAAATAAACAATAAGTACAAGCTAAATGACTCAAATTAAAGTATAAACTTTATTCAACAATAATATGTCATTATTTGTTTATGAATTATAACACATATGCCATACCAAGGCAGGATATCCTCAGATATATGTCAGTTCAGCATTAAGTTGACAATTTTTGTGTAACTCTTAGATTTTAAAATCTTTAAACTTTTAAAAAATGTAAAGAAGGCAGAGAAAATAAATTAGATATAAAGCACAAACAAAATAATCACAAGATAGTAAAAGTACACAGAACTATAGGAAAATTGATGTATACTATAAATAATTAAAAGGCAGAGATAATAGGCACACCAAAAAATAAAACAACACTAAACAATGTTTAATAAGATGTGCTTCGGGCTGGAGGTACAGCTCAGTGGGCTAAGTGCTTGCCGCTGAGCACTAGGGCCCTGAGTTCGATCCCCGGTCCCGGAAAAAAAAAAAAAAAAAAAAAAAAAAAAGATGTGCTTCAAATATACAGAATTAAATGTACTAAAGTTAAAGAGATGAGACAAGACATACTACGTGCATCTTTATAAGAAAGCTTACAAGGCCATATATTATCCAATGAAATATATTAAATATAAGTACTATTACCAGGTATAAAGTAATTTTTATAATAATAAAAGTATAAATTCCCCAAACAATATATCATTTCATCATGAGTACTAGCTTGATTGCATAGGTTCAAAATCTATAATGGAAAGATTAACATAACTAAAAGAGAAAAACAAACCTACAATCATATATAAAAATTTTGATAATCATTTCCCAGTAATAGAGGGTAAATATAGGACCCCAAACAGAGAAATCAGTAAAGTTTTAGAGGGTTTGAATTCAATGTAAATATGCATATTCTACAGATTTGGGCTACAGATTATTTTCAAATACATGTGAAAAGATGAAATAAATGTCAATCCTTAAAGCAAATATTATTAGTTTTGACAGTCATATGATATTCTCAATAGAAAATGACTTGACAAAGTTTAATATCAGTTCACAAATTTTAAAAATTTCTCAAGGAACTCATAGCAGAGGGGAATTTAATCTCATCAAGGGCATCTATGAAATGCCTAGAGTTAACAATGTATTTAATTATGAAATATTGTATAGTTTATTCCAAAGATGAAGAATAGAATATATATCTTATGTATTATATATTATATTTGATTTTACAAATTATATATATCCTGTAATCTACACAATACTGCAAGTGCTATCAACTAAAAATTTTTTAAATGGAAAGTAACCAATACCACTATATTGATGTTTGGATGCCATAAAGTGTATAAAAATGCAAATGATTTTCTGAAACAGAATTTATAAATTACAGTGTACAAGCATATAAAAATCAATTGCTCTTATGTACTAACCACAAACAAATGAAAAATGAAATATAAAATACTATTAACCATGACATTAAAAACAGAACAGATAACCAGAAAAATTAATGAAATGCAATTAAGATTTCTGCAGTGCAAAAATTAAAATATTACTGTGGTAATTTTATAAAGACATAAGTGAACAGATATTCTGACTGTACTATGTGGAAGACTTCACAAATTAATCTATAAATTAATGCAATTTCTAGCAAATTTCCTTTAGATTTTTTGAAACTATTAATGAGACAATTCAAACAATTGTGTGAATATTCTAGAAATTCAAATAAATTTAAAAACTCTTGGAGAAACAACAAAGTCAAAGGACTCGTGATACCTATAATTGCACTGAAGTAAATGAAAGAGCATTGGTGACAAACCATCTAAAACAATACTCATCACTGGGGCCACTGTTCTGTCTACCTTACTGGGAGGTGGCCTGCCCAAGAAATGAGACCTGCCCCCAGAGACCTACAGAGCTATTCTTCCCATGAGCTGACAGAGCAGTCACTAACCTTTCATCCTTCCTTGACACCCAGAGGTTTCCCTCAGCCCCTAGTGCTGCACTATTAAAAGAGAGGACCAAGCATCTGCAGATAGTAGGGACTGTTTAGACATGAGAGACAGGATGTCCAGCCAAGAGGCAAGAGGACCTCCGAGTAAACAGGCTGGTTAGGCTATACAGTAGAAGACTGTGCCTTTGGAGGCAACAGTTTTCAACCAAGGATTCACATCACCAATCCTTGCCCTGGCCCTAGGACCTGTGAGCATGTGATTAAATGGCCAGGGATCCTTGCAGTATGATGAAGATAGGGACCCTGAGGGAGAAGGTTGTCCTGGACCCAGCGTAGTGATAAGAGCCCTTACAAGAGAGAAGACAAGGATTTAAGGATGTGGGAGACAGAAGACAAAGAAAGAGAAGAGAGGAGATGGTACAGGGCTGGCTTTAAAGATGGAGGCAGTGGCCATGGACCAATGCCTGCAGGTGACATCTGGAAGGCGCCAGGAGCAGGTCCTCCCTGAGAGGCTCAGAAAGAAGGCCGCCTGCCAGGTCACTTTAGACTGTGAAGATCCCAGAAGGAAGGAAAAGTACGTGTTGAAGTCTACTATCTCATGAGCTTACTATTGGAAAAAGACTCCAGGCTACACCTCAGTGAGGAAGAAACCAGTAGAGAACAGCAGTCACTCTTCCAGTGTTGAAGAAACCAATTTTAGATGCCACAGCAGACAGAAATGTTTGCAGAACAAGGAAACCTGTGCATAGGCAGAGCGGTCCAGAAATCTGCAGAGGGTCACTCTTCCTCCACCTGGTAAGTGCTCCATTACCTCATGGATCTGAAACCAGGAAAACTAGAGGTTGAGTAACCAGCAGAAACAACGTGAAGCTAACAAAGGGCAAAGGTTGGTTCCAGTTCTCACCAATCTCTTTGGAAAAACTTTCACAATTCATGAGCTATCAGGTAGGTAAATGAATGTCTAATGGACCAAAATTAGCCTTGGAGTAAGAACTTATTTTGTGTGGGTGAGCAAAACTTAGAGGCAAGCATCTGGAAAGGTTAAACTGTTCTCAAGTAATTTTCATTAATCCCAGAAAGTAAAAGAAAAAGAAAAAGGCAAGAATATTGTAGCAATATGAAAATAGCCTGCAAAAGTAGCTGCTATCTAATTAAAAAATTAATTAAAGAGCAAGAAAAAATGTCACTCATGATGAGGAGAAAAATTAGTCACCCAAAACTGATTGCCAAATGACACAGATGATAGAATTAATAAACAAAGATGGTCAAATAGTTATAACCCTGTTTCATATGTCTCAGAAGCTAGAAAAAAAATAGGTTACTACACTACAACAAACTTTAGAAAAGGAAAGATTAAATGTATGGCCCAAGTAATAGAAATAGTTCAAAAGAAAATACAGAAATAAAGCTATTGGAAATTATAGACAAGCAGTTAGTGAGTTATGAGACAACATTAAAAGGTATAATATATTTAATTAGAGCCCTTCGAGAAGAATGAAGCATAGAGAAGCCAAAAGAAGTGTTTTATGCTCTAAATTTATCAAAAAATATGAATTCTCAGTTCAATAAACTCAGTGGAACCCAAGCCTAAGAAACACAGAGCGACTACATCAAAGTATATTATCATGACAGTGACAAAGAACCTTAAAATCTGCTTGTGAAAAGAGACACATAACTTAGAAGTACAAAGATAAGAATTGCAAAAAACTCCTTAGGAAGAAAGAAAAGCAAGCCAAGTTATAAATACAAAAATATAGAGAATTTTTAATCTAGACATCTACATCTAGAAGAAATATCTCTGTACAACAACAGAGAAAGATTTTCTCAGGCATGCAAAAAGTAACAAATCAATTAATAGATATAAACTTCATGAAATGTAAAAGCTGTATCGAATGGAAATATATGTCCATACAAAGGACCAGAGAGATCCAGAAATGGCAACTTATAGTAGCATGTAGAAGAGAATTTTTTTTTTAATTTAAAGATACTTTAGAGATGTGGCTATTTAAAACCAAGTGAGTCAGTGCATTTTGGGTTGCATAATGTATCTAGATGTAAAATATAGGACAATAACAGTGCAAAACCTAGGAAAACTAAAACTATACTCTTGTCATGTATTTATTTGTGAGTATAATACCATTTTCAGATTAAACTAAAAACTACAGTCTACTATTCATAAACTATTCATAAATGAAGTTAAAAGAGTGTATACTTTAAACCCCAAAAAACTTTAAGTAATGAAATTTATACCTATTAAAGCAATACATAAAATTGAACCATAAAAATGTCATTAAAAAGGAGTATAATACATATAACAAAGAAAAAACATGGAAAGAGAATGCATTTATAGCCAAACTATCAATCATCAAATATAAATGATCTGAATATTCCAAACAGATAGCACGGTAATTCAAATCAAGTACAAAAGCAAATCCTGACTATATTGCATATATTATGCATAAGAAACCCATATTAAATACACTAAGAGTAAAGAGCTCCAGAAATTACATAATTTAGACAAAGTGACAAATTATTAAAAAGACTTAAACTAACAAACCATACTCAGAAATAATGTGACTAGACCTATAGCAAGAAAATACATAGTTGACTTAATAATTTTTAAATTTCCACAAAAGAGAAAGCTTAGATTCAGATAATTTCACTGGTGGATTATACTAAATACTTAAATAAGAATTCAGATGAATCCACTGCAAAGTCTTCCTGAAAAAGAGAAAATTTCCAACTTGATAGAAAGCACCATGGTTACCCTGATGCCAAAAAGAAAGAATTCATATGAAAAGAAAAATATAAACTGATATGTCTTGGCTTCTCTTCTCTCATTGCTAAAACAAAATAACTGACACCCAAAGTTAAAGAAGGAAATATTTATTTATTCATAGTTTGCAGAAGTTTCAGTCCATAATCAGCTGACTCTAAGGCAAGGTGGCACATGGTAGAGGGCCATCCATTCATGGCAGAAGAGAGCAAAACAGCAAGAGCAAAATAGGGAGAGTAACCCTCTTTTCCTCCTTTATTGTAAGCAGACTACCTGCCTTAGGGCAGGTGTAGTACTCACACCATCTCCATGCCCCCCTCTTGCACAGGCTCAGGATGTTTACGAAGTAATGACCCTGGACTTTGACTGAGTCACTTAGTTAAGCTTCTAAACTTCTCAAGTTGAAACAATGAATCAATCATGACAATATCCTAAGTCATATATAGCCTCCCATAGGTTATGTCCTCTACACCCTATGGTGTAGAACTGCTGAGTCACTTAGTTAAACTTCTAAACTTCTCAAGCTGACACAATGTATCCACCGTTTCAAAATGTGTATTCAAAGCATAGGGAAGTATTTTTTGAGAAGAGTTGTTGACATTGTATTTCTTACTGTAACTTTTAAAAATTTAAACATTCACCATATTTTTTGCTCCTCCCTTGTGCAATAACATATGTATCAATAAATTTAACCAAAGAAGTCAAAGAATTTGACTTGGAAAATGAAAATATATCAGTGTTAAAAATTTAAGATGGAAGAAAAATTGAAGATCTTCCATACTCAAGGATCAGAAGACTTAATATTCCTAACATGGCAATTCTCTCAAAAATGATCTACAGTTTAATGACATCATTATGAGAATTCCGTCTGATTTCTCTGTACAGAATGACAGTATAATCTTAAAATTTATACAGAAATGAAAGAGCTCAGAACAGCCAATATAATCTTGAAAAAAAAAATAAAAAACAAAGTTGGAGGGTGCATACTTGAGGGAGACCAGGTAGTTAAGAATTAAGGCCTAATTGACCTCATTTGTGAACACTAAGGAGCAAAGAAGTATGCAAGCATGCTGACATGCTGCAGGTGCTAGGGAAAAGTTAACACACCTGAGATCCAGTTGTTTACCTGGATATGTGCTATGGATGATGAGAAGCATGTGAGTCTTATGTTACTCTAATTGCTTGTTCTTGGGTCTAAGAGAATAAAGACAGGATAAGCTAGGTGCTCAAGGTTTCTTGTCAAAGGGTGAACAAGCCCGATGTCCCTCATATTTTAACATAATTGTGTTTTCTTATCCTCATTTGCGCCCTGGTCAGGTACAAAATCTTAAGTTGGCTCCTGCAAGTGGCACCCAAACAGGGACCCAGCTGGGGAAATGTAGTGAGTCAGCAATAGGGAGTTCTGCAGTGGAAAAGATCTTGAAGGCAAATCGAAAAGGAGAAAAGAAAATGAATATGAATACACACGAATAATTTTTTCAGCCAGCATAATTGGGCAAAGTTCATCAACTGCAGCATTATATCCCTTTATTGGAAATTTTGTTGTGCCAATATAGCACGCAAATTAGTACCCAGCAGATTTGTTACATGATGCAAAATGTTATCAAACATAACACTGAAATACCTGCAGAGTGGGTCAGTCTCCTACCAGGCAATATAGCACATGGATAAAAAAAAAAAAGATAAAGAGAGAAAAATCTGCAGATGCTGAGGCTCTGGGATGACCCAATACTCTCGATGAAACAAAAGGCCACGAATCTAGAGTACTCACAGCTTTTATTTATCAGTCACGAAGGTGGGTGGGGTTGCAGCAGTGTGCTAGGAAAGAGAAACTGTAGGAATGGGTGTAAGGAGAAACACAGCACACTTGTGCCAGGCACTCCAGTCAGCAGTACAACAGACAAGCTTGATGCATGCAAAGCTGGCACTTTTACTGCCAGGAAGGTGTACTTCTTGAGATGGCTCATGTTTTAGCCCTAGAATTTCAGAAGCTCTTGCTGGAGCCTCCATTCCACTCATCAATGTGTTTATGTGGCAGGGGGTGGGTAAACTGATTTGCTGCAATGAAACACATTGGCATCTCAGCTGGATTTATCACATTCCTTCAGTCAATTAAGCTTCTACATAGCCAGCTCTGCATATCTCAGTGAATAGGGTTAAAATAAAGGTCAGGTGAAGATTGAGGCAAGGAGCTTCATTTCTCAAGGGAACAGTCCTTGTTGGTCTCCCATAACACAATCTTCATTTCCTCAGATGGGCACATTTGGTGAGAGAGTTGGGATCAAGTGAAAGAGTATTCAGAGCATGCTCATACCCAGGACTCTGAAATTTTCTGCACATGTATCTTGGTCCATTCAGGTCTTTGTCCTGTAACTGTAGGAGGCAATCCCACAACCACAACTAGTTCACCCTTGAAAGCAGATAAAAATGAGCATGCAGAGCCTTGGTCTCATTCTTTTCCCTCTCCTTTTCCTCCTGCCTTTACATCTGTGCCTGAGACAGAGCAGTGACTCCTAATCAAAGACTGGTCAAACAGGCTTTGCTAGAAAGCCCTTCGAGATACGCACATTTCCAATTCATATTTATCTGGACCCTGACAGTCCACAAAGAAATGTTCATAGGCGTAATTTTTTGAAGTATAAATTCCTTAAAGAATTAAATCCAGTGTCATGAACAATGGGGGTCAAGGACCTTTCACACTGGGCTAGTTGTCCTCTGGCCTAGGAACTGTACCCTTACTTTTTTTAGCCATTGATCATTCGGCTATGTCCTGTCTTTCTGCAGGAGAATACTTTAATTTCCACGTTAATGTTCAAGAGTTAAAAGTTGAGCAAGCATGACAGAATCAGGCAGCGGGACATCGGGAGATTACTGAAGAAATGCAGTTGAGAACAGGTCTATACTCATATCTAATCCCGAAGTGAACCCTTCTGGGCCAGGGTTATTAGCAAATGGCTCTCATAATGAAAAAAAACCCCGGGCAACTATTCCTGAGAAAGGTATTCCCATTCATCCCTTTCTGCACAATCTTGAGGTTTCCCAAAAGCCTTATGCCCAATTCTTAGCCAGGTTGCCACAGGCTGTCTGACAGACACTACATGCAAGCAGCAGAGAATATGGTGTTGCAGCTGGCTTTTAAGAATGCTAGTAAGAACCATAAAGAAGTACTAAGGTCTAACCCAGTGACTAAAAACCATGGAAACTATTTAAGAGTATGCCAAGCTGTGAATACCAAAGATCATGAGTCCTCGATGTTTGCTCAAGCTACGTTTGGTTTAATTGAACAAAGTCAGCCCTCTTCAAAAATGAAATGTTTTATTTGTTGTAAAAAGGGGCATATCCATAAACAGTACACTCAACCTCAGTCAAGAAAAGGTGCAATTGGTCCTCCCTTAGAGGGAAAGGTGCCAAACCTTTGTCTGAGATATCAAAGGGGAAATCACTGGGCTAAGCAGTGTTTCTCTAAATATTATCAAGAAGGGACCTCACTGGTGGGAAATGGGATACCAGCCTAGCTCCAGGCATAACGAATAACAGTGGCATTCCCAGTACAGGCTTAGAGCCCCAACCCTCAGTGGGTCTAAGGACAGTTGAGTCTCTTGTAACTGGAACCCCAGGAACCATAGGATTAGATCTTTGCACTGCTAAACAGGTGACTTTGATTGGCAGACATAAACCTTTGAAAATCTCTGTGGGAATATGGGGACCTCTTCCCTTAGGTACTCGAGGTCTGGTCCCGGGAAAGAGTAGTTTCAACCTGAAGAGTGTTGTACTCCCTGCGATTATGGATTCAGACTCTTTGTGGGAATCTCAGGTTGTAGTTCAGTCACATGATATTTGGGTCTTTGAATCAGATTATATTGTTCAACCAGTTCCTTTATTGGCTATCAGAACCACACCCCCCAGAAGGAAATTTTTTTCACTCAAGATACCACATATCACTGGCTCATGTACATCTTAAGATTAAAGGAAAATGTTTGGGGGGCTCATGGATACAAATGTAGTTATTTTAGTGATGGTTTCATCCCAGAGACCACCTGCTTGGGCAACCCAAGCAGCAGCCACCTCTTTGGGGGAGCTTAGATCACACCGATCAGTCATGCATAGTACTATGCCTCTACCTTATGTAGACTCTGATAAATTTAAAGGAGTCTTAGCCATTTATTTCAGGGATCCCAGTCCATTCTGGGGGCAGGGTATTGCTGAAAGAATGGAGAATTCAAATTACTCATAAGGCAATCCCTCCTGTTGATAGTTATTGATCTTAAGGATTCCTTTCTCTGTTTTGGCAAACAGAGGGTGTTTCAGATTAGTCTGATTGTGCCTCTTATGCTGACTGTATTATCCACTCCTCACTCTTCTACTGGACATTTTGGTCAATTAGTGAATAATAAATGTCAACCCATTGAATGGCGTTATCTCTGTAACCAGCTTACAAAAAGTCTTCAGACATATACAGAACAAATGGCAAAGCCAATTCAGCAAGCTCTCCACCACTGCACACAGCTTTTAGTATTTGATCCTGATAGTACCGTGCTTTCTATTAAGCTTGCACAGCATAATCATTTATTACAAACTTCCTTAGTTTGGAAGATAGCCTTTGCAGATTATATTGGATTAGTTGATAATCGTTATCCTTCTGGTAAGTTTATACAGTTATATTGTCATTATTGATTTATCTTACTTAGAAATACTCAGACAACTCCTGTTACAAATGCCTCAACTTATTTAATGGATGGGTTGTCTCATGATTTTGCTCCTTATTGGATTATGCAAAATTTTCAGAAAATTTCTACCCTTGGACTTTCAGTTCAAAGATCAGAATTAGTTGCTGTAATTATCACATTAGAATATGCTTTGGCAGAACCTGCTAACATTTTATGTGATTCTGCCTATGTAGTTAATGTCACTAATTGCTTGGAGACAGCCACTATGAAAAGCCCCCTAGATCCCCCTCTGTTTAATGTGGCTTTGTGATTACAGGAAACCATTCAGAGTAGAACTGCCTCTGTCATGTTTCAGGCTTCCTGGACCAGTGGTGGAAGGAAATCAACACGCTGATAGATTCCTCACCTAGATTTTTCAGCAGATGGGGTTTTCTCATTCTAATTGATATCAGAATACTTGAGCACTTACCTCTAGCTTTAAACTTTCCAGATCACAGGGACATTGCATTACACAATCTTGTGCAGTATGTCAAACTTCACCTACATCAATTCCATCTGAAGGCTGTGATCCCCAGGTCTTCAGGCTAAAGAGCCATGGCAAATGATGCAGTATATATGTATCTCAATTTGGCAGACTTCAGTGTGTGCATGAGACAGAAGCATTCTCTCTTGGCATTTACAAAGGTGAGAGTTCCCAAGAAAATAAAAATGGGCTATGGCCCTGCCTATACAAGTGATAGATTTCACTGGTCAAAATTACAAGAGCATGGGAAAAAAGGAGAAGGCACAAGTGTTGTTGTGGACCCCATAGATGAGAAAATGGATGGTCTGGTTTTCCTGTAGACATAAGGGTAGGGGTTTGCTCATGTAGTTGCACTAACTGGACAGATGGTAGGAGTGTGTGACCACGGAGAACTCCTCCCCATGGCACACTGGTGGAAGAACCTGACTCTTCTCTCCTCCAGTGAGAGCCTTCTCCCACATGACTGAGGAGGTGGAAAGATGTGTCCATCATTAGCATCTACCCAAGGAAAAACATCTAGTGTCTTTTGAAGTCCTTTTAATAGATCCTCTGGGGGTATCTCTGACTCCAAGCACAACTACAACCCCCTTCAGCCAGAAGTGGTCAGAACAGTCTTTGCCTGTTACCCCCCCCACGGCAGTTGGAGGTATTTTTCCAGAGGGAGGACAACTAATTTAGTCATAGTATAGGAAATCCGATAGGGCTGGGTCCTCAAAAAGGGCCACTAAGGATACATTACAACTATAGGTTGAGGCATAGTCATTAAAAACTAGACCTCAAGACAAAAGACAGCAAAATTACACCCATATACTTCCCCTAGGGATGAGCACCAGAGATAGATATCCAACTGCTATTTAAAAACAAAAAAGGGGAGATGTAGGAGGACAGACAGTGAGAATTAAAGCCTAATTGGCCTCCTCTGTGAGCGCTAAGGAGGAAGGAGGTGTGCAAGCACGCTGACATGTTGCAGGTTCTAGGGAAAAACACAGCTGAGATCTAGTTGTTTACCCGGATATGTACTATGGGTGGTGGGAGGCAGATAGATCTCGCATTACTCTAATTGCTTGCTCTTGTGTCTGAGAGAATAAAGGCAGGGTAGGCTAGACACCTGGGATTTCTTGTCAAAGGGTGAAAAAGCCCTCTGTCGCCCCAGATTTTAATCTAGATTTTGTCTGTTTTCGTCTTCATTTGGCCCTTGGTCAGGTACAAATTCATAGGCTGCCTCCTACACCTACTTCCTGATTTCAAGCCAACAATCATGGAAGAAGACACATGAATTAAAGGAAATGAATTGAAATCCCAAAAAGAAACCCTTGAGGTTGTGATCAGTTTATTTTCCACAGAAGTACTGAAATAGTTCAATGGGGAAAGGCTAGTCATTTGGACAACTGGTGCTATAAGACAGGGTCACAGAATAATGTAGTCACTACAAAGCCACGACCAAAATGGAAAGTAGCCAGCACAATAAATAATCCCTCTTTGCCCGCCCTCTGGTACAGACTGTGTACATCATGGTTCCTCAGCGTCAGCCGGAACAGCTTCCCCAAAATGAAGGAACACGGCTGATACATCTCATTAAGCAACAGCCTCCTCCAAACCTACAGAATGTAAAGTAGGACCCAGTGAGGATATGGAGAATAAAATGGAAAAAAATTCAGAGATTCTATTAGATTATCCCGATCCTTGAAAATCCACCTGTATTGGTTAGTGCTCCCTAGAGGAACAGATCTGATAGAAATATATGCATAGTTGTCCAAGGGGATTTATTATGTAGACTCTCAGGATCAGAGCTGGGAGAGTCCACACTGGTCATGTGCTCACTGGAGAGACAGAGGATCTAGTAATTCTCATCCCAAAAGATGGAAGCTGCAAAGTAAGAGGGAGAAAGGATGCAGAGCCAGCTCCAGCCCAAGGGCCCAGCAGCTTCTTGGAAAGCTGTTGGTGTAAGTCTTCCTTGGAAGACTGAAGAAATTGGAATCTAATGTTAACAGCAGAAGTAAAACATGCACGTGCTCAAGCAGAATAGAGCTTTCAAAACAGGTACACCCGTTTGTTTCTTCCTCTCCCTTTTAGTGCAGCCAAGTCGCAGCCTAATACATGGTGCCACCCGCAACCAGGCTGATTTTCCCATTCAGTTCGCTGGCCAACATCCCAATCACCTACACACACATGCAGAAGTGTGCCGTTCCATTGTTAGGTATTTCCTTACCCACTTACAGGCCACCCTTGTATATGCTTCTTAGTTGAAGTCACTTTAATCACATCTGTGAAATTCATTCTGTCGCTTAATGTAACAGTCAAAAATTCGGGGCATTAAAGGATGGACACTTTTGAAAATAGTGTTCCCTGCTTTTGTCTGTTAAATCATACTTTTGACATGGTACAAGTTAAACTATATCTGGGACATACACAAATACTCTTGTAAACAAATGTACATGACCTCATGTTTCATCAAAGGTCCCAAAGTGGAAATAGACTAAGTTTCCATCAACCAATAAATGAATCAATATAATATGGTGTATACGTACAATGTTATATACATACAAGATGGTGTATTGTAAAATATGGTGTATACATCCAATGCACTAATATTAATCACTAAACTGTTAAGTACTGATGCATGTCACAACACAGATAAATGCTGGAAATATTATGCTAAGTAGAATAAGCCAGCCACAAAAAAAAATCACATATTCTACTTTATGAAGTCGCTGGCACACAAATATAGAGACAGAAAGTAGATGACTGGTTGCTAGAAATTAGAGGTACGGGAACTGAGAGGATAAGGAGAGTGATTACTAGTGGGTATAGAATTTCCATTGGGGTAATAAAGATACCTAATATGAATGAATTATGTCTCAATTAAGCTGTTGAATAAGAAGACTGCCAGAAAAACTTGGAATGATGTATAGTGTTACCGCTATGAAAGGAGACATTAAAAGGGAGCTGTTGATACATGGCATTTGACCAAGCAGTGTTCCATGAATGTTTGCTTTCCTGTTCATTGAGCTGCCCATTTGGTACTTACATACTGTTCCATGCTGATGCTGTCTCAAAATAAATGTGCAAGATGATTTTAATTAATAATAAATATGACTGTATCCATGAAAAAAACAAGTAGTGGTATCTTAGATGTTTTAAAATAGGGATAAGTAGGTAAAGAAATGCGTGAAATATTTAGGATGCTATCATTCTAATGCTAAGGTGAATTAGAAAATAAAAGGTGGTGTGATGATTATTTTAGTTTTCTTGCTATCAGGTACATTTACATTTTAAGTGCAAAAAGAGAGGATTTAGGTGGGTGATAATGTTTTTCAATACTTTGGGTATAAAAGACCTTAAAGACATTCTATTTTAGATGTCAAATAAAAGGTTGCATTCATGCTAAAGCTCACGGGTGGTTTCTAATCTAGACATTCGCTGAGACTTTCTTCATTTGTGTTTACCCTGTTTCTTTCTCCACTTCTCTTCATGTCCAAGTGAGGCTATTATTTTTGGGAGGCTTCAAGTGCCTCTTGACCTCTGGGCAGTGTATTTCTGGTTAGGTTTGTCCTATAGGAGGTACTAGAAGAGGATCAGACTCTGAAGGAGAGTAAATTCACACTCAGGGATGATAAAACTCCTAGACCGTGGTAGTCACAAGGTGCTTTACCATCTCTTTTAGGTTTCTCTTATCCTAGTTCACACCTCTGTAGATAGTTTTTGTATAAATATTTCTTAATTGGTCTATTTGAGTGTCTGTTTCCTGTCAGGCCCTTGAGTGACTCAGTCACTGACAGAAGAAGTGGTCCCCAGAAATATCCTTAAAATAGGTTCTGGGATTGGGTAGCTACCATATTTGAGTCACTCACAGATAGTCTTTTTTTTTTTTTTGGCTTGGAAAAGTGGTACAAAGATAATCTCTGGCATGTTGTGACATCACGATTAGTCAAATGATCACTGGTGGTGGCATAAGATGAAGTCCAGATGGAATGAAGCTGTTGGGAGATCAGGTGGCTGTGGCACTTAGTCACTATGGCAACAGTGGTTATTATAAAGACTATAGTGAGGGGAAAAAGTTGAACATCTTCTTCAGAACATGAATGAAAACTCAGAACATGTCTACGGAATCTTTAAGAGTCCCTTGTCTCCAGTAGCCACAGGGCAGACATGAATGAGGAAAATGAAATCCAAGGACTGAATGTAACTGCACAACTGTTAAAGTCAACTAAATGAAAGACAACCAGTTGTCTCATGCCAAGGTAAAAACACCGATGGAAAAAAATAGAACCATAAAACATTTGACATACAGGGTGAAGGGTAACAATTTTGAACCCCTATACTCTAGGTGTATTCATCTGTTGTTTGAAAGGTCAAAAGGCCTTAAGTGCCTAAGGTGTGGTGCTTACCTTCAAAAGGATACTTTATAAGTCTAGGCTCAGTGACTGCCTATAGTTAAGGTGTTATTACATATTGATGCACAACTTTGGCTATACCAGGCTATACCATCAGAATCACCAAGGAAGCTTTGAAAAACACCAATATCTAGGGTGCAGTCACCGAGAGTGTCTGATTCTGTCATTCATGGAATATTGCCGGTCTTTAGCTTTTGAAGCTCCCCCAGGCAATTCTAATGTGCCTCTGTGGTTAACACACATTTCCAAAGCAGGAAAACTCTGGAAGTTTAGAAAGATGAGACTACTGAAGTAGATTTCTCCTCAGATACCTGCTACCTATTACACTGAAAGGTCCTGAAGACACTTCATGTACCAAAACATCTTTGAAAAATCTCAATAGTAAATGTCCTACAAAGACCAAACATGACTGATGGTAGGAGATGCTGCAGTAGAAATTGTCTCGATATTTCAGTACAAAAATGGTTTGATAAAGTTGCAGAGGTCAGAACAAGAGTCTTAACTATAAAAAACAAAGTGCTTAAAAATCACATTAATAAGGCAGGAGCTAAACTGGCAATCAGTGCTCTGACCACATTAACGGGCCTCTGTAGCTTGCTGACCTCCGGCTCTCTCAGAATGAAACAGATGAATAGCCTGTGGAGAGGTGGCTTAACACATAAAAGCAGAAAAGTTCTAGATCTAATGTTAAAATTAATTCAAGTCATTAACAATAGGAATGCAAACCTCTTAATCAGGTTCAGTACCTAAGTCAGAACACAGGCTGGAGTCCTTTCCCTGCAAGGAAAGCTGCTTCCTGCAGAGAAGGGATTTGCAACACAGCCACTGATGAATACTTCGTGTATTCTCAAAGCCTTTTTATGGGACCCCCCAGCAATATATTTACCTCATCAGGATGATTGTGCACTGATGGGAGAGAAATACCCAGGGATTCTGAAGGATTATTAATTACAAACTTTGAAATGCAACCCATTCCTAGACACTCAATGTGTCACACTGGTCCACTAGTAAGGAGCATTCATGGAAGTCGAGCTATAGATGGCATCTTGATTTGAATTCAGTTCAAAGTTAAATTAATGGGACAAATGACTCATCCTATCAGTTTTATGTTTATTACTTAAGAGAGAGTCGATCAAATCTAAAACTGTATCTATTCCCATGATATCAAATCAAAAGCACTATTTCCTCCCTGGGAGAATTACAGTAGCACCACTAAGTACTAGCAAGATGGCACAGTAAGGTTTACTGGCACTCTTGACATGTTCAAATAAGTCACAGGAAAGCCAGCTGAAACTTGGGGAATAACAATGAGCCATAACAAACAAAATAAGACATTAATACCCACAAGAACGCTCTTCTTAGACATAGAAACTTTACTAAGTCAATTTTATGCCTACCATTTAAAATGGTTTGTAAAATTCTGATTCTTGAAGCAACAGCAATATTATTACCTTCAAACTTAGAAATGCAAATTATTGGACCTCATTCTAAAAGGGCAAAATCAGAAACTTTGTCTATGGGGGGTCAGAAATCTGTGTTTTAAAAGCTCTCAGTGTGACTACCTTTTACTTTGCTGTTAGAGAAACATTGACCTGGATGAGTTAGATGACACTTTCCGCATCCCCCAAGTCTTAGCAGTGAAAGTACTGACAGCTCAGGAGCAGGAGCTCACCCAGACCATCCCGCCAGCGTCCCTACACTCTTATAAACAGGAGAGAACTTAATCACTTTTTGTCTCATGAAATATCACATTGGTCTTAACACTGATGAACTTATGATAATTTAGTCTATAAGTTGGAGGTTGCAAGCACTGCAGGTCTTATGAAGACATGATGGTGTCAAAGGTTGAGAGATGAACCTTTTGAAAATTCAAGAGCCTGAGCCTACTAGGCTGATAGGCTTCTGAAGTGTTAGTGGTCTGGGATAAAATGATATTTCAGCTCAAATGAGAGAGAAGTTACTGAAATTTGCACTGTTAATTTTAAAAGGCACAAAACTTCTTAGCACTTTAAAATTATGGAAAATCTTTATGCCTTTGGGCAGGATAATTTGACTTATTCAATGTCTAATTCATAAGACATGTAGTGTATCATGGGGCCTGAATTAAAATAGCTCGGCAATAAGTCTACACTGCAGTATGAAATGTCCTACAACTTTTGATGAGCAGATGCAGTTGTTTGAAAAGATAAAGTTTTATGGAACATCTGGAAAATTCCAAAAGGGACATACACGGGTAGAATTCTACAATTTAAGTATGAGGTCATTTCATACTTTTCTTCCTACAATCCCTCTCCATTTCAAAATCAACACCTTCCTTGCAACAGGACTCTTTTAAATATTGAATGCCAATCTACAGGCAAAAGAGAAAGGAGCATCTCATGGGCAACTGATTATCTTCCAATCAATTAAAGATTAAGAGGGATGAATCATCTCACATGCTAAAGAGAAAGACCTTGGACAAACATGAAAACAATAGTTTTCAAAATATTAGACAACAGTCATAAAAGACAGTACTTCCTAAATGAGAAACATGAGACAAGCTTCAGAACTGTCACAGTTCGCTAACAGGAAAGAGTTTCCAGGGTGTATCCAAAAGAGAGACAATTTGGATAGAACCTAGAGCTCCTTGAAATGAGAAGATGGTGCCACGAGTTTTGAAGAAAAGCAGCTAAAATTCACAGAGAAATGACAGAAGATCACGAGATCTGCATAGGATCTCCCCAAAACTTCAGCTGAGCGCTGCCTAACACCTATATGAGGGTCAGGAAGAAAAATATGAAAGAGGGTGGCTGCAGAACACATGACACATTTACAAATAAAGTGGGTATTCTAGGCCTTCGGTGATTCTGGGTAAAATTAAAATGATAAAAGTCAAAGTATAAGAAAACTAAAATTGAGTTTAAAACCAATATCACAAAGATATCAGAAAAACCATTTGAAACTAGGTTGTGAAAGAAATTATACTTCACTATAACTCAGCTGTCAAGGAATATCTCAAAAGGAAAATATAGAACATACTAAAATAAATGAAAATCTTACATATCAAAATTTTGGGAAATGATTCATATAGTGTACGGACAGAAATTTTCAGCAGGAATGCACATATTAGAAAGTCTCACGTCAGTGGTTCCACCTTTTTCCTTAGTGAAAACTAAATGGACAAATATATTAAACCTAAGGTAAGTGGCCAAGAAGAAAAAATAAAGGTCAAAGTAGAAATTGATGAATGAGAAAAGTGAAATGATACAGAAAATTCTCTGAAACTAAAAACCAGATCTTGCAAAAATTGAACAAAACTAGCAATTTTCTAGATCGATGGATTCTAAAAAGACCAAATCAATAATAAAAGAAGTGCCAGGTATGTTGCTATGGACCTGTAATCCTGGCACCCCTGATACTGAGGGAATAGGACCCTAAGATCAAGGAGGGAATGAGCTACAAAGTGAGTTGGAGCATAGCCTGGATCTTGGACTATATACAAAGAAAGAAAGAAAAGAAAGAAAAGAAAGAAGAGAAAGAAAAGAAAGAAAGAAAGAGAGAGAGAGAGAGAGAGAGAGAGAGAGAGAGAGAGAGAGAAAGAAAGAAAGAAAGAAAGAAAGAAAGAAAGAAAGAAAGAAAGAAAGAAGGAAAGAGAATGAGACTAGCATTGGCAGAGATTCTACAGACAGTAAAAAAGCAGTAAGGGAATAATTATAGATAATAAGAGAACAATAAGGAACTCTTCATCAATAAATTCAACAACTAAGATGAAATGGGCAAATTCCTTGAAAGACATAATATGAAAACACTCAGTCACAATATATAAACTGAGCCTCTTCTTTTAAAGACATTGACTTCATAGTTAAAAATTTTAATTGCCCGCTCCCTTACGAAAATCAAATCAAACCAATAACAATACCATCAAAGACCCTCTACATTAGTTCTAACAAAACTTTGAGAAATAATACGTCAGGCCTTTTCAAACTTTTCAATAAAATTGATAAAAAGAACATATTTGTTCTCATACTATAGGTTATTCGGACACTAAACCCAAAAAGAATATTATAAGAAAATAAATGATAGTCGAATATCTCTCATCAACAAATATATACATTTTAAAACTTACAGAAAACTGAATATGATATATGAATAGGATACTGAGTAATAACCAATAAAACAGGAAAACACGTTGGCTTAACATTATAAAGACAGTCAAAACAATTTACCATATTAATGGACTAAAAAAGGAAAATCATGTGACCATATCGGTAGACTAATTTTTTTTACACAGTAAAACTTATTCCTGGAAAATAATTGCATGCATATTCAGATTAGAAAGGACCTCATCAACCTAATAAAAAGCATTAATAAAAACATTACAGCTATTACTCTTAACAATGAGAATTGGATTTTTTTCACCAAGATAAGAAACAAGGTTCGCATATTCCCTCTCATCTTTTTGATCCAGTATTGTTCTGGAGGTTCAATCTGGTATAATAAGCCAAAACTACACACAAAGTTTGGAAATGAAAAACTAAACCTGCATTAGTGGAATTCTTACCTGTCTATGTAGGCATTCTGATAAAGTCTATTTGAAAGCTACTGTAACTTTTATAAGTGAATTTGGTAAGGTTGGAGTATATGATGTTGACATGTAAAGTTTAGATGTATTTCTATGTATGAGTAATAAAACTGAAAAATAAAATTTAAAAACAATATTTGCAATAGTATCACACAAAGACATATTGAAGAATATATCAGCGAAAGACTCAAAACTCCTATGCACTGAAAATTGTGGAAAATATATATGGAAATATATACAAGATAGACTGATATAGGTAGATACACGATACTATATCATACTAATACTTCAGAAAAGATGCACTATTGTTAAACCATAAATTCTACCAAGTAAACCTAAAATTCTTGGCAGAATGTTTCACAAAATTAACAAGCTGATTAAAATTACAAGGAGAAATGACAATTACCCATACTGACTGAAACAACTTTGAGAAAGAAATATAAAATTAAGAAATTTCACTACCTGGCTTCAAATCTTAAAAAGCTACAATAACAAAAACAATGGTTTCCCACTACAGTTGAATTCTAAGTATCCTCTGAAGGCTTCTATCCTACTTTCTTGTTCCCAAGTTTAGCACTATTAGGAGACAAATAAACCTTTAAGAAATGGTGCCTTGTGGTGAGAAGATAGGTCAAGGTGGGTAGTATGTTCCCCACTTTTCTTCTTTCTCCCTCTTTCATTCTGGGCACCATGAGGTGAGCAGTTTGTTGTCCATGCTGTCCCTGTCACAAATGGCCCACTCCGAAGATCTGAAAGCGTGAACAACATTGACTGAACCCTCAAAATTGTGAGTCAGAATACAGAGTCCTTCTTTTTAAGTTTATTATCTCCCATATTTTGGTAGGAAACACAAAGTTAAGTAACACAGCTTCCAATGTTAGCAGACCTAGAGTTACACAACACAGTAGATAATATAAAAATAGTACTAAGTATATTTGGTTTTACTTTAGACACAATGCGAAAACAAGATATAATGGATTGTCTTTCCAGTGAATACTGCTAAGACAATTTGACAGCTCAATCCAAAAGGAAAAAATAGTTTCAATTCACATATCACACCACATATGAAATTTAGCATAAAATGTGACATTGACCTACATATAAATATTAGAGTTATAAAATTTATAGAAGAAATCAAAGAATCCTTTCATGGCTTTGGTACATTGATAGGTTTCTCAGAAAAAAGTAACCGTATCATAATCCATTCAATTTGTCTTTAAAAAATTGATACACTGACTTCATCAAAATTTAGAACTTCTGTAATTCAAAGACATTTAGAAGAAATGAAAAGAAAAGCTGACTGGAAAAATGCAAAACTATGATTGGCTAAAGGATTTATATCAGAATGTAGTCATCAAGGTAAATGAAATGACATAATGTTGTACAAATTAATGGGAGAACTGGACATCAAGGAAGAGAGATGTATGGCAACTAAGCCCTTAAAATCCTGCTCAACATCATTATTTGTGAAATAAAAATGAAAACTTTGGTGAGCTACTCTCATGTATCTATTAGAAAAAATAATATTAAGATGTCTTAGCAACCAAAGGATGTCCAGGTGCACCCATCTTTTGGAAAGAATGTGGAAAACTGGAGTTCTATACATTGCTCAAGGGTATGTGTCTTTGGCCCTTTCCTCACATCTAGAACAAAACACCTGACATGAACAACTGAAGGGAGGTTTATTTCGGCTCAGTTCTAAGTCCACGTTTGGCTGGCTCCAAGGCCAAATGGCATGGCAAGAGGCATGACAGAGGACAGCTCCTCACAGCATGGTGCCCCAGATAGTGAGCAGGTAAGAGCTGGGGAGGGAAATAAACCCTTGTAGGCTACAACCCTAGGACCTTCCTCTTCTGAGAAGACCCTGCCTCTTAACTGCAATTCAGGTGTAACTCCTCATGATCGAACCACCTCCCAAAAACCCAACCTATGACTGCATGAGGCTCTTGGGGGACATCTACCTATTAACTATACCAGTACATAAAGTAATACAACCAATTGGCCAAACAATTTTAGGTATCTAAAAAATGTGTACATGCCTAGGCATTCTACCATGAAGTATTAATTCAAGACAAATGAAAGCATTTACCTAACTTCATTAATTATCTCTTGATGCTGTAACAAATGTAGTGGTTTAAAATAATATAATTCTTTTCTTGTAGTTGCAGAGGTCAGAAGTCTACATAACCTTATGGTGCTAAAACCAAGGTATCAAGCTATGCTCCTCATGGAGTTTGTAGGACACAATCTGTGCCTTTTCCAGCTTCTACAGGAAACTTTATCGCTTGTTTTGTGGCTCAAATATTTTCAAGGATAATAACACAGCACTTTCAGTTCACTGGCATTCTCTCTCCCGCTCCCTCCTCCCCTCTCCATGTGCATCTCCTCCTCCTCCTTCTCCTCCTCCTCCTCCTCCTCATCCTCCTCCTTCTCCTTCTTTCTTCCTTCTGCCCCCCTCTCCCTTCTGTCTCTATAGTAACATCTTTTATCTCACTATCACCATCATACTGCCTTCTTGTAAGACTCTTACTATTTTGAATCTAACTGGATAATTCAATATAATCTTCTCATCTTCAATTTCTCAACTTAGTAACATTGCCAACATCCTTTTTCTATGGAAAGTAACATGTTCAAAGATTTCAAAGATGAGAATGTGGTTATTTGGGGGGAAATCTCCTATCTAGGATAGAACCCAAATCTTATATTTAAGTATTAATAGCATCTTTAAATGTAATAGTTCCAAGCCAGAAATAATTCAAATGTCTAGTTCCTTGCAATGTGTTACTAGTCTTCAATAAAAAAGAACAAGCTCTTGATACATACATGAATGTGTTGCCATATAGTTACTGAGTAGAAGTCAGGTACAAAAAGAGGACACAGTACATTATTTAAAAAATTATATAAGTTGTAAGCTAAGTTATAGTGAGTGCTAGTCTGATGATTAAAACAGAAGAATTACCTAAGAGAACAAGAAAATCATTAGGGCCATTTTGATGTATTCATTGCTTTGATTATCATAAATTTTCATGGGTGTACACATGTGTAGATACCTCTCCGTGGCTGAGACACAATGTCCAATATCCACAACTCTGAAGAGGAAAGATTTATTTTGGCTCACATTTTATGTATTTTTTGTTCATAATTGATTGGCTCCAAGGCAAGGTGGCAGGGCAGAGCAGCTTGGCTGAGGAGAAACACCATGGCAGACAGGAAGCCGAGACAGATCAAGCAAAGAGACAGGGACAGACTGCGCACGTACAAGCCACACCCACATGGCTCATTTCCTCCAGCCAGGCTTCATCTTCCAACATCACATTTAATTTTCAACTCATTAGTACACTGCTCCAGTGATGAATACCACACTCCTATGGTATAATCACCTTCCAAAAGCCTATGACCACATAAGGCTTTGGGGCGAGCCTTCACATGTAAACCATAATAACACATATGTCAAAACTCATCATATTTTATATCTTCTCTGCAGTGTATGTTGAATCAAACATACTCCAACGAAGCCAACTTCTAAAAAAGTTTATAATAAAGTTCAAAGAAACTAGGAAAAAATATTACACATCTTCAGATCTAAGCATATCAAAAACACAAGTAAATTATAAGAAAACCAAAATGGCTCAGACACACCTTAGTTTTTCATTGTATTTTCCCCAGCCTCTAGCTAATAGCTTCATGGGAAGTTCTGTATGATCCATTAACAGAGGAAGAAATTCTGAGTTACCTTTATGGACAGATTAGTACAGCAAGTCACACTAGATAGAAGGAAATTGCTATTACTTTATACCCAGAAATCTGTTTTTTTTTATTAGAAATCCTGAAAGACAATAAGAAATTTATCTTAATGGGAAGAATTTCTAATGGCCTTCAGAATAGATTGTGAGTCACCATGAGTTGCTAATAATAAAATAGGAAGGTAACATAATTAATGAAAGGAAAAAATATAATTTTTCAATATACATTAGTTTAATAGAAGAGATTCACTTTGAGATCAGTAATCAGGTGGATAAGATGTCTTGATTTAAATACACCATAGTGATTTCCTTCCTAGTTATGATAATGCTTTTTGGTCGGTTTTGTTTCATATAGCCATGACAATAGTATTTTGGAGTATAGGTTCCAGTTTTCCAGACTGACAATAGGTAAACTCAGCTCTGAGTCTAATTTGGTATAACTGAGGAACCATATTTCCATCTGATAAATAAATTATTACTTTTTCCCATAGGAAGTGAACGTGGGTGTATGTTGACAATCCATACCAGTGGCACTGCTGGTGGTACCACTCTTCGAATGTAAGTAAAGCTGTGTCCATTATCAAGCATTACACATAATATCATATTCACCAGGAAAGCTGTTTATCTACAAGTGAAGAGCAGTATTGAGCATAATTCCGTAAAATTATCTGCCTTACCAAATCACTCATCTTTCAAAAGCAGCTGACTTTAAAGAACTACAAAGGCTTGGCTATAGGACTTCATGATATAGGTCAGAATTCACGGTACAAGACTCTACTGTCATGTTTCCCAAATGACCCACGTACAAAATTTTTATATTTTTCATACACATCCTTGAGGCCTTCAGGTTAATGTTACAAATGGAATGCTGAGGTACGAAGCATTGACCAAGCATTACAATCATGGCCAATTTATATTAGAAATTGTGTCTCCATACTCCCAGTTTTATGCACCTAACTCTGCTAAAATAGTTGGAAAATTATTCATTGCACTGTACCAATAACCATTAGATTCCAGTCCTACAATGGGAGAGAAAACTATAACTTTCTGCTTTATTGGGGAATCTCCTAATACTCCTCTCCCATCAATCTTGACTGATGGAAAATCTCAGGAATATAATAAAGATAAGATCAAGAAAAAGATGCAGCTATAAGAAAATGAATATTAATGTCACTAATTATATGAAGAACATTTCAGGTTTGGGATTAAACTAAAGAAAAAGTGAAATGAGTCTAAGAAATAAACTGAGGATCTGCCAGTGACATATCTCTGTTTTACATTAACTTTTCCTTTTATAATTAATTCTCTCAGCCCTCCTCTATTCCCTTACACGAAGAAGATTTCTGACAAAGAGGATAGATTGTGTTAGGGGTATAAATGAATTATCATGACCCAAAGCTAAAGTATATTGTGGATGTCTGTGTTCTCTATGTTAAAGATTTTCATTTTTTAACTTGGTGAAAACCACAAGTGAACAGTGGAAGAAAAAAGAGGTGGACAGTGTTGTGTATGCTTCATTGGTCCCTTTACTCCTAAGACCTGTACTTCTCCTCCCTCATCTGCATGCTACACTGCATTGAAAAGCTTCCTTAAGCTCCAGCTACTGGGACTGAGGTAATGGTAGGGACCTCTGAAGATCAAAAGGCAAGATGAGGACATATATTATTATGTTGTTTGCACATTTATTTTTCCAGTTCCCTCATCTGTGGCTGTCAAGTCACAGATGTTAGAGTTGACAGAGATGAAGAACACAAAGTAGGAAATGTACTCAAACTGATTAATATAGTAAAAGGTTATTTTCTTTGTCTGTCTGTATAGAAATTCATTCATTTTTATGTAAATAAATTATATCTCTCAGTGTCCCAAGGAAAAGCAGATGGTCTAGTCACAATGGTGTAACCAAAATTTAATGAAAATACTATTCTTATAGACGTGGGCAGAGATAAGAAAACCAATAGGGATAAAGAAGCAGTCAAATACTTAGCAGCACTGAAAAGCCTTTACTAACTCAGAGCCAAGGGTTAGGAAGTTGTGTAATCAGGACTCAGAGTCAATGAGAGCTGATTCCTTGGGAGGGAGTGAAGTATTATGAGCTGTGTCAGACTGAAGGAAAAGAGCCAGATGAACACTTGGGGAGAACAGAGATTAAATATCTCAACCTGTATTGCTTACCTTCCATTTCTCTCCTATATTTCCCATTGGCTAAAAAAAATTAGAATAAAAATCCTGAGGATCGGGTGATCCTGTTATCTACAGAGATCAGAATGCTCGGACAGAACACGAGGCCCACAGCACAGCCGAAAGCTCTAGTAAGCATGCGGTTTTGGGGTGAGGAAGTGGGGCGAGGTGAAAGTGAAAGCAAACAGATAAAAATCAGCACAGCAAGAAATCATTTCCAACTGACTTGGCTAATGACCAAGATTGAAATCAAGACTGAATGGAATTCTTTTAAAAATTAACAATGTATAAAACAATTTTTTAATTTAATTATAATAATAAAGTAAGAATATAAAATTGAAGTTCTTAGATTTAGTGAAGTATATTTGTAGCAGTTTCAAGCAACCAGGACGAGCAGTAATAGCTGTGATTCTTGCTGTGCCTTGGTCATGCAGTACATGTTACATTATGAAGTTCAGAATAATGAATACTACCTTGGATTTCTTTAAATCTCTGAAAGGATGTCTTTGAAAAAGGTAATTACTGTACTACAAATAGCCATATATCTGCTAAAACATACAAAAGATTTATGCAAGAAAATAAATCATTGAAATAGATGCCAATCCCTTATTAATCATAATTAATTTATGATTTATCCAATAAAATATGTAATGTTGTTAAGGTGCCTTTTAAAACTATTCAGATTCTGTTTCAGCTAATTAATTTAGAGCCCGTTCCCTAGACAAAGCAATGAAAACCAAAGGAAATAATGAGCAAAAGTAGAGTATGAATGGTAGTAACATTCTCTTTCTTTTGATACAATGCTTTATGCAACAACCCTAACAAGGAGAAATTAAAGTACTAAATTAATATCTACTTAATGGGCTTTACATATAATCAAACATATATTAGCAAAGATGATTTGACATGCACTCCATATAATACTATAGGCGAATAACTGTCATTTGTTTGTAGAGTGTTTGTCATTATCACAGTCTGCAAGAGAAATAAGACTGTAATAAATCTACCGTTGTTTCAAATGCTTCTCACTTTTGAGGGGCAGCCTCATTATCATCATAGTTTATTTAAATCTCTTAGGTCTAACATCAGATCTCCCCTGGTATCATAATCAGAAAATATATTCTAAAGAGTAATGAAGTAACTACGTCAAAATCATGGCCACCAAATTGTTACCTAGACATTCTGTAGAATAGCATTACTCCTTTCTGGTAGCTTCTTTCTTCATTTAAAGCAAAATTTAGTTCAGGGCTAACTGTATAAAGTGCACAGGGACAGGAGACTAAGAATCTTAATCCTGTCTCTGCAATTAATATATTTCATGACCTTCAGCAATTGCTCAAACTTCATCTTCATTCAAAAGATGATATTCTTAACACTAAATTAGCTTAGTTCACAACCTTGTTAAAAGGAATAACTAGCAATCCCTGTAAAATATATCAAAAATATTAAGTATTACATATATATTTAATTATGAGATGAAATCTCTGTGGCATTGAAGGAGCTGTAAAACGTAAGAGGTAAAAAGTAATTCCTGCACTGAGAAACCAAATCATATCAGTTGGAAATGTTTATTAAGCAAGTTAGAAATTTAGAAACACTATCTTATCAGCTTTTCTGGTAGCTTAGACACAAATCTGACAGTCACAAACCCAAAGAGGTTTATTTTGATTGACAGTTTCAGTCCACCATTCGATTATGACAACAATGCCATGATGTAAAGGCACACCAGAGGGAAAGTTGCTTAACCAGTGGTAACCAGAAAGCAAAGAAAGAGGGAATAAGCAAGAAACAAGATACCCTTCCAGGTTACACCACCAATAAGTAGTTCACTGCTATGGCTTGTGTCTGGATGTGCCCCCAAAGGCCCATGTCGTCATAGGTAGGTCTTTTTCAGAGGTGGCTGGATCTACACTATATGATGCAGAGTTAAGGGTGTGTGATTACAAAATAAGTCAATTAATTGGTTTGGCATAATTTTGAGTATGAATAATAAATTGGTAGCCCTTGAATGTGCCACCCACCTTAATCGCATGCAGCCTGGATATAAAATAAGGAACATGAAGAAAATTGCTATAGCCACTTGTTGCTGGTTGCTTAGTCCTTGACGTTTCTTCACTACTTTGTTACTTTGCTGCCTTCTGCCCAGCATGAATTGATTCTCCTCTGCTATGCCTCTCTACCATGTCACTCTGCCTTGGGACAAGCTAACTCTGATCTGAAACTTCTACAAACTATGAGCTGAATAAAACTATCTTCCTTTAAGTGTTGAATATTTTGTCTCAGCAGTGAGTACCTAAGACACCCACCACTAACCAGGCCCCAACTCCTAACAGTACATTCCATTATTAAAGTCAGTGGCTTAATCCCATGGTGAATCAGCATCTCCATGATCCACTTATCTTCCACACACATAAGAATTTGGAGGGAATAACTTATACCTAAACTATAGCATTCTACCCCAGGACCCCTTGTCTTGGTTACTTTTTTCTCATTGCTGAGACAAAACACCCAACACCCTAAATGAAGGAAGGAAAGGTTTATTTAGCTTACAGTTTGTGGAGGTTTCAGTCCTTACTTGCCTGGCTCAGAGGCAGAGTGGCACATGGCTGAAGGCAAACCGTTCATGGCAGCAGAGCACAGCAAAACAATCAGGAAAAGGGAGGAATGACTGCAAGCGGCCTCTTTCCTTCCCTTACATTGTAAACAGGCTACTCCCTCCCAGGGTGCTTGTAGCTTTCACACAATCTCCATGCCTACCTCTTCCACAGGCTCAGGATGTATACAGAGTAACAACCCTGGCTTCCTGCTGAACCACCCAGCCAAACCTCCAGACGCCCCAAGCTGATACAATGTATCAACTATAACATTCCACCCCTTGTCAACTTGGCAACCAGACACATTTCTTTAAACCAGTTTCCAGATACAAAAGACATTATATTACAGTAGAACCATAACATTGTGCCCCCTAAGACTCATGGATATCCCTTTATGCAAAAGACATTTATTCCATCTGCAAGTGTTGCCAAACTCCACAGTTTTAGTACTGCGGAAAAGTCCAAGTATCCTGGAGATGTGAGGCAAACTCTTTAGCTACAAGCCCCCATACAAATGAAAAGTTCAACACTTCTAACATTCAGTGGCACAAAATAAACATCACCATTCCAAAAGGTACACACAGGGGGATACAGAGCATTGATAGCAAAGCAAGTCAAACATCCAGCAGGGCTAACATTGTGTTCTGTAATTCCACATCCAGCATCTGAAGCAACTTGTGGCACATTGTGAGCTCCAAAGGGATTGCATGAGTCCACCCCCATGGCACTTCTGGTGGTTACAGCTCTCACAGCTTCTCTTCTAGGCCTGCTTTGTTCTCTCCTTGCAGCTTTCCCCAGATGATCCACGTTCCTGGCTTTTCAAAACTTCTCAGGTCTGCCATACACCTTTTGCTTCACACTCACAGCCCCATATATTGCCCTCTTGGGGGAACACTGCCTGGCCTCCCAGGCCTTCTGAAATCTGGGTGGAAGCCTCTTTAATCTCAGAACTCTTGCATTTTTCTTGCACCTAAAACCAGGGCCACGTGGATGATGCCAAGGTCTGCTGCCACCTGGAGCAGTAGCCAAACTTTCCTCTCTCTTGGCCATAGGGGTCGAGTGCCTAGATCACTAGGCACACTGAATCCAATTCTGAGGAACAGATTGTCTGTGTCGCCTCCATTCTGGAACCTGGTGCAGCCGCCGCCGCCATTCTGAAACATGGCACTCTTTGGCTTCCTTCTCAAGGCAAGCTCTTTCACCTTTGCAGTTTTGAGGCTGCAAAGGGTGGAGACTTGCTGCTTCTTGTGATGCCCTCAGGCCATAGTTTCCATTCTATTGTTCCTTTATAGCATTAGAGATCTCCTTAGCCTCATCTTTACAGTCCACAGCTTTACTGGAACTTCCTTTCTGGCCAAACTCACGTTTTAAATCATCCTGCTGGGCTCTTTTCTCTTGATTTTCAATATAAATATGGCTGAAAGGGCCTAACAATAGCCATGCCACTGCCCCAACATTCGACTGCCTTGAAATTTCTATTGCCAGATTAATCAGTTTGCTGCCATACTTAATCTCAGTCTTAGGCAAAGTCTCTGGACATGAGCAAAATGCAGACAAACTTTCTGTCAAGCCATAACATACATCATCTGAAGTCCAACAGCCAATGCAGTCCTTCCCAACAGAAACATCCTGAACCTGGTCTTTACTGGCAGGATTTCCATCAGACTTCTGGTCTTCCAAGCTCTGACCAGGCATCTCCAAACCTTTCCAAACTCTTCCCACAAGCACTTTCCAAAGGCTCTTGAACCACATGGTCTGGTATAGTCACAGCAATGACCCCACTCCACTGGTACCAAATTCTGTCTTGGTTACTTTTCTCTTGTTGTTGAGACAAAATACCCAACGCCCTAAATGAAGGAAGGAAAGGTTTATTTAGCTTACAGTTTGTGAAGGTTTCAGTCCATACTTGGCTGGCTCAGAGGCAGAGTGGCACATGGCAGAGGGCAAAAGTTCATGGCAGCACAGCACAGCAAAAGAATCAACAACAGGAAGGAATGGCAGCAAGCAGCCTCTTTCCTTCCCTTACATTGTAAAGAGGCTCCTCTCACCCAGGGGGCGTGTAGCTCTCACACAATCTCCATGCCTACCTCTTCCACAGGCTCAGGATGTATACAAAGTAAGCACCCTGGCTTCCTGCTGAATCATTCAGCCAAACCTCCAGACTCCCCAAGTTGACACAATGTATCAAATATACCACCCCTAAAAACTTATGTTTCTCATTATGCAAAATATATTTAGCTCACCTTTGTAAGTCACAAAGATTTTACAGTTTCAGCATTGCTTAAAAGTACAAGTTGAAAGTCTCCTCTGATATTCAAGGCTATTCTAACTCTTAGCTATGAGCCCCTGTAAAAACCAAAAAGAAAGTTAAACTTACTCATATACAGTGACACAGAGTAAACATTCCCATTCCAAAAGGGAGAAATGAACAAAGAGAAAGTAACGAGACCAAAGCAAGACTGAAACCCAGCAGATCACATATTAAATTTTATAATTTGTACCCTGCATCTGGGGCAAATTGTGCCAAGTTGTGAACTCCGAAGGTCTTGGGCGGCCATACTCCCTGCCTGTGGTTTTTCTCCTCAGATATTCTATATCTTGAAATTCTACATCTCTACTATACTACTGGTTTCACTCTCACAGTTTCACACAGTCCTCTGAAGGGTATACTGCCTGGCTTTCTAGGCCTTCTTTGAAAAATCTTGTCAGAAGCCTCCTTGACTTCACAACTCCTGCATTTTTCTTTCATGTAAAATCCACATCATGTAAATGTCAATATGAGCTGCCACTTGCTCAGCAATAGCCAGGCCCCCTTGGATCATAGCTGCAATACATTCTGAGTACACACATGGCTGAAATCTTGGAAACATTTGCATCAGTATCCCTGAATAAGCAGGTCGTCCTGGGGCTCTCTTTTCAAATAGAGGTTTTATACTTTTGCACTCATGATCCTAAGAAGTGTGATGTCTTGCCAATTCCTGACATGCCTTCATGCCATCTTTCCTTTTGTCCTTAGGCAAAATACTTGGTTTCTTTTTAATGAATGTTAATCTTTACAATAACAATGCTCTTGAAAGCCCCAACTTTGCAGGTGCTTCCTTTGTGTTGAAAGTGAAACTTTTTCACATCTTTTGTCTCTACTATTTGTTCCTGATTTTCACTGTGGATCTGGTTAAAGGCAGGTAAATGTACCTACACCATACCTAAACACTGGACTGCTTTGAAGTTTCCTGTGCCAGATAAACTAGTGCAGTGCCTTTAAGCTCAATTTCTCAGCAAATCTCAGGACATGGGCCAAAAGTAGACAAATTTTCTGCCAAAGTGCAACAAATAGTCAAACTGCTAATGAAGTCCTTGTATCCAACTAAAGCATCCATAACCTAGCCTTTATTGTCTCCATTTTTATCAGAATCTGGCCTTTGAGCTCTAACTCAAATCTCCCTTCAAGCTCAATTTACACTATTCTAGGGCTTCCCTAGGCAGCATCTCCACACCTTTCCAAACTCCTCCCATATGTCAGTTGCAAAGGCTTCTAAACCACATGGTCAGGCAAAATCACAGAAACACCCTCACTTCTCTGGTAGCAAAGTCTCTCTTAGCTACTTTCTTCATTAGACAGAAAAGGGACAAAACCTAACCAAATGTAAACAAGAGATTTATTTTGGCTCACATTTTAAACCCGTGGTCTGTTGGCTCCAGGGAAGAAATGACATGCTAAAAGGTTATGGCAGACTGAAAGGTGTTCAACCTATTTCATCCAGAAAGCAAACGGGAGGGCAAGAAAAGAACATACACTTCCAGTTCCATTCCACACTGACCTACCACTATTGAGACCTCACCTCCTAACAGCACATTCAGTTATTGAGTTCATCAGGGCAAGAATTCACTGATGAGAATAGCACATCTGTGATCCCACCATCTTCCACACACATAAAAGTCTGGAGGAACATTTTAGGTGTAAACTATAACAAATATATTTTCCAAAAACTTTCTCCTTGTGCAAGTTGAAAAACAAGCAAACTAACTAGACCAGGTTTACAGTAGACAGGACAATGAACTCTATGCCTAAACAAGGTTTATGTTAAAGCAGAAATTTTCTATGTTCTGCAAAATTATACAATATCTATCTGTGCTGCTTCAAGTGAAATAACTACAGAGCAAGCAAATATTTCAGACTCTGTATAGATGTAAGAATAAATCAGATGCGATGAGCCAAAATTATTTTTCATTTTTTTTCTCATTTCTTATATCCAAGTAAATGAATGGAAGTATAGAAGTTGGTAAAGAAGAATTGTAGGTGACAAAATGGTAAATCTTATTAGCTAAGCAATAGTATAAAAACACTAAAGCCTGGGAATACATGGACAGAAGGACTATTCTCAGTAAAATATTTACACCACAATGCATGTGATTGGCTGCTTCATTAGTGCACACCCAGCTATGACTCTAAGTGTTCAGATCTTTGTGTATTAAACCCTCTCTTATGTTAAATCCAAGCCAATGGAGCACTAACAAGTGTGATGCAACCAGAACGGTAACACACCTAGTGATTCAGGCTTTTCTACTTGGATCTGTCTTTCTTAGAACCTAGCCAAAACAAGTAATGAAGAGCATGTGAAGTCGAGAAAGGCCCTACAAGGAGACCCTATAAGATAAAATATGTCACATGAAAGAAGGCAATGGGCTTTTGCTGAGCTCCCAGATTCATAACTGACCACGGCTTACAGCACATGAAGCAGATAATCTATCAGTAAATACAAAGTTTTGAGCAATTATAAGTAATTTGTAATTCACCAAGCTTTGGGCAATATACTCCACAGTACTAATGAACTGGAATACTTCTTACTCTGATCCAGTTCCTTTTATGAGAACCACATGAAAAGTTACTACCAGAATTCTCCAAGATTCTTTCTCCTATGCTTTGATCTTTGGTATACCTCAAGGACTGTACCCTCATTTGTGTCTTGGTTCTCACTCTTCATCTATTAAGAGCTATAGTCGAGAGAATATACAGGATGCTACACTTCTCATAAAAGATCATATTAGATTCATATGAAAAGGAGTGTTTCATATTTGGCTAATGATTCCTTCTCCTGTCCCCATTTATTCACATGAGCTTATTCACCTAATGTGACATTGTCCCTGAAGAAGTTGTGTTATCACCATAAGTGTATCATTTAAAGGACAAAACTTAAAGACACCGTTCTGTTCCCTTTGAAAGATTTTTTTTTTTTTATATATTTGATCTTGTCATCTTTGAGGACATGCTTTACGGTAGTTAGTCACAGGGTCCTCTCATTAAGATCAAAGGAGTAAGCATCTTCTGGCCTCAGCTAGCACTTTTCCAAAGAAATTAAATAATAAAAACATAAGCAAAGTAACCCACTTACAGATGCTAGCAGAAAGTGTTCGGTTCCGGAAAACCTAACCCAACCATTTTTTTTTAAATCTAGGGATCATTAAGAACCAAGAATGGCTGCAGGTATCACTCTGCTTGATCCGCAGCTATATAATATATATGAGAATATTGGAAACTTTTCATAACCTGTCAAAAGAGGCAAGAGAAGATAGGAGAATTTCCTGACTTAGATATACTAATGTAATTTAAAGTTAAAATAGCAAATTGAATTCTACTCATTTGGCAAGAAAGCAGTGCAGCAGATTATAACATGATTTCAATAAGCACATGTGTGAAGTTAATACAGAGGAAATATCATTATATAAGATTCCATTAGTGCGGTGATCATATGTCTACGGTAGTAAACTGTCATCAAAGTTTTCAATCGACCTAGATGAATTCTTTTTTAATGCAACTTTTCACAAGTTGTCAAATATTGAATGTGAATGTGAATTTATTTGGCTAGACAGTGGGGATACTGAGAAGAGGATCTAGGAGTCAGAAGTCATTTATTTTAGGAAAAATTCATGAATTCCCCATAAATAATCCATCAACTAATCATATCTGCATATTTAATATCAATTTATTTAGTTAAAATGTATGTTTTCTTCAATTTTATATGAGAAGGGAGACATAAACTCCAAAACATATAAGACTATATTGCTTTTAAAATTTTCTGACATGTCCAAAGGAAACAATAAATCGCAGTGTAACTTGTTAGGAATATTTGTATCACACCAATATAACTTAGTTGTATGCAGATAAATAGACTGGGAAATCTGACAGAAAGAAAAAAGTGTAAATTATCTTGGTTTTTAATAACACATTTTATTTTGCAATATAACATTACCTGTTTTAGAAAAATACAATTAATAAGAAAAACCCAGTTTGTATACCTTTGCACATTACAGTAATGCATAATTGGTTTATGAATAATGCGTACTACGTTTTCCTTAGTGTTGACTTAGAGATGGGAAAGATGAATGGCTGCTCTCTTGGAAGCTGATGTAGAAGACTGGTTGCATTTATCTATTTTATCTATGATCTAAAGCATATTTTAAACAAACCAAGAGATTCCTTTAGATAGATAAATTAGGCTAAATGATGATAATAATATTAAGGTTTAGCAAAACTTCAGAAAAAAATTCATCTAAACTAGAAACCTACACATATAATCTGAAGAATACATGGGAATATAGCTAAAGAATTTAAGGCTACCTTGTCTCTCAATTTATATTATACATTTTGTGTTAACTGTACCTTCTATGTCTTTACTACAGATTATGTTCATAAATCAAGAAATCTTTCACATACTTATGGTTGAAAACTGCACGAGTATTTTAACTGCAATATGTCAAAAATTTTTGTTAGCTTATATGTTATGTATTAATTTCCAGGAGATAATATAAAGTTGTGATTATTATATTCAGTAGGAAGTTAGTAGAGCAAAGTCAGAAAGAGGTACTGAAATAAATACATAAAAGAAATGCCTGATAGCACAACATTGGAATAACTTCTTGCCAAACAAAATGTGATATGCAAAAAGAGTGAGAAACAGAGAATTAGAAGAAGAATATCTAATAAAATGTCTCAGAAATAATAATATGATAGCTGACTTTCTTTGTCAACTTGATGGGACCATAGGATGCTCAGAAGTTCGTTAAACATTACTTGTATGAGTGTCTATGGGGGCATTTCTGGAGGAAATTATTCCTTAAATTTATGGCCCAAATAAAGCAGATGAACAGCTGCCATCAGAGTGGGCAACATCCAATCTATGGAGAGCCTGAATACGACAAGAAGGCAGAGAAAGAACCAATTAATTCTATGGACTTTTTTAAATGGAACATTGGTCTCCTCTTGCTATTGAACTGATTCTCAGATGTTCAGACTCAGGCTGCCATCTATAGCATAAACTGTCCAGCTCTCAGCCATTAGAACTGCATCTTCAGTTTACCTGGTGCTCCAGCTCACAAGCCAGCCTGTGCCGATTAGTCTCCACATACACAGGAGCGAGGTTAGACAAAAATTCTTGAGTTCTCTGAAATTAATGGTATATGCACTCATTATAGATATTTGGAAAAGAAGGACCAGATATTAAGACCAAGAGACATGCTCAGAAGCTACCAGCAAAAAGGCTGGAAAAATGTCTCCTGTTTTTAAGAGTCAGCAGCATTTTCATGAAAAACTTAGCAGAAAAAAGCACAAATACAAATTTGGCTCTTGCTTCTGCTGCCATCACAGAAGCAACTTTGAGTCCTGGGGAAACTCGGGAGCTTTAAAAATGACAAGACAAAGGAAGAAAATGCAATCTGAGACATTCACCCCATGAGAACAAGTCTAGGAAATATCCACATGGGAGAACAAGAAAGATACATACCTGAATTTTCTGAAATGTTAGCAACTGAAGGAATACCAACTACATTAGGTTATAGAAGAAATCAGATCAGAAATAATCTCTCAAGTGAAAAAAGAAATGACAAACATAATTAAAGAATTACTCAGCATAGGAGCGCAAAAAATAATGGAAACCTTGAATGAACAATGTAAGTATTATGGGTGATATATTGTGTCAACTTGGGGAGTCTAGAGGTTTGGCTGAGTGACTCAGCAGGAAACCAGGGTGCTTACTTTGTATACATCCTGAGCCTGTGGAAGAAGAGGGCATGGAGATTACGTGAGTGGTACATGCCCCTTGGGTGGGGTAGCCTGTTTACAATGTAAGGGAGAAAAAGAGACTGCTTGATGCCATTTGTCCCTTTTGCTGGTTGTTTTTGCTGTGTTCTGCCACATGAACGTTTGCCCTCTGCCTTGTGCCACTCTGCCTCAGAACCAGCCAAGTATGGACACAAACCTCCACAAACTGTAAGCTGAATAAACCTTTCCTTCCTTAACTTTGTGTGTTGGGTATTTTGTCTCAGCAATGAGAGAAAAGTAACCAAGACAGTAAGAAAGAATTAAATTGCATGAAATAGATTCAAAGAGATATCCAGGAAATTAAAAATTTCATTGAAAACTGGCAAAACTACTTAAAAAAAACTAAAGATAGAATTTCAGACCTTGAAGGCGACATTGAAGCTAACCATTGTGAAAGGAAGAATCTCTTAGAAATAAAGAGGAACCAAAAAATAACAATTCAATAGCTTCAAGATGAGGCAAAGAAAATAGTATAAGACTTATAGGTGTCAAGGAAAAGAAAGGAGGCAACAGGAATGCCATAAAAAGACTATTTGCATGCACAGTAATACCAGAAAATATTCCAAGCATGGGATTAAAAAAAATCTGACATACAGTTAAGTGAAGCATACAGAACTCCAGTTAACCATAATCAAAATAAATCTCAAACAGACATGCACTAATCAAGATCCAACAAATTCAGCAAAAGAACAGAATATTAAAAGCTGTTAGAGAAAAAAAAAAAAGACAGATCAACTCTGAAGGAAAATCCATTAGAGTGACAGCAGATTTCTCAACAGAAATAATCAAATCAAGAAAAGCGTGGAGTGGAGTATTTCAGGTTACTAAAAAATATCGTTTCCAACCTATATTGATATACCCTGAAAAACTATCTTTCAAAATTAAGAGAGAAATAAGATATTTCCAATATCTAGTAAAAAATATCCCTTAATTATTGTGGGCTGATCAGATCTCCAATCTCCCAAATGAGTATACAGTGAAGGCTAAATAAAGGAAGTGAATGGAATAATTTCAGGGCTTGAGCGAGATCAAATCCCTCTTACAGAATTTGAGATTATCTCAAGGCTAAGACCAAGATATTCTATGGGTGACCTGTATTTATCTACTTACCAAAGGAAGTGAGGAGAGTACACAAGAAGGGCAGAATCACTCATGGACTCCTCCAAGTAAGTTATTACGTTAATCCACTCAGGAGTGAAATGCTTGAGGCTATAGGACTTATCTAGTTGAAATTTTCTCATTGGCTGTGATCTTGTTTTATCCTTTGAGGCTTTCTGGCCATATCTACCTTTGCAGGCTTTAGTAGGGATTAGCAACTACAGAGGCTCACTTACTATAAGTTTATGACCCATCTCCAGACAAAGAGCATAAGCCTTGGACAGACCCTCAAGTAAATATGCAAAAGCCAATTAGTTAGTTTAAGTTCTACTCAGGGCTGCTTTGTCATGCTCTCTATCATGCCTTGATAAATAGAAAATGAAGAAAGTCATGACAGTCAAACTAACCCTACAAGCAGTACTGAAAAACAGTCTAGAAAAAACTAAAATGTCCACAATTACAAGAACAACCATAAAAGGGAACCACCATGCAGGGTGAACAATTAAGCAGAGGTGGAAATTAGGGAAGCAGTAGTGGGGAAATAACAGGACAACATAAGCCAATACTTACCAGTAATCACCATTAATGCATGTGGCCTCAATTTACCAATCGAAAGAAACAGACTGGCAGAGTGGATCAAGAAACAAAATCCAACAATATGCTGCATACAAGAAACACATTTAACTCAAAAGGAAATCTGAAGACTGAAAGTCAAATGATGGAATACAATACTCCATGTGACAGGAACACAGAAAAAATCAGAAGTAGCTATTTTGGTCGCAGACAATGTGAATTTCAAACCAGGAATAATCAAAACATATGAAGAATGTCATTGCATACTTGTTAGGGGAAAACTGCCAGGGAAAGAAATAACAATCATAAATATTAATGATCCAAATCTAGGAGCACCCAACTATGTAAGACAAATAATAACAGTCATGAAAAATCAAATAAATAATAACACAATTGCAATGGGGTATTTAACATCACATTTTCAGAAAGAGGTAGATCAACTAGACAAAACTCAGCAAAGAATTAGCAGTACTGAACCACACTTGTGAACAAATGGACTTAGTAGACCTTACAGAGTTTTCCACCCAACAACAACAGAATATACATTCTCAGGATCATATAGGACTTTTTCTAAAATAGCCCATATCCTAACCCACAGAACATGCTTAAGTAAATGCAAAGTAATTAAAATTATGCCATGCATATTAACAGATGAGTGTTCAATGAAACTGGAAATAATTCAGAAAAGAAATCATAAACCTCCAAAAGCACATGGAACTTAAATAACACTCTCCTGAACAACAAAAGAGTCAAAGGTGAAATTAAAGAAAAAATTAAACAATATTTACAATCAAATGAAAATGCAGATACAACTTACTGCAACATGCGGGACACCAGGAAATCAGTTCTTAAAGGGAAATTTATAGTGGTGAATTCTCACATGAGGAAAACAGAACAAGCACACACGAATAACCTTATACTGCACCTCAAGCTTCTAGAAAAAGAGCACTTCCTGCCCTAACCCCAAAGAAGGGAGAAAATTATAAAAATGAAAGCAGAACCCCCGACGGCCTTGAGGGCTTATCAATCGGGGCTTGACCATAGTGAACCTGCTTGCCTGCCTATCTACCATCTTTGAGGATAGGTGCTTTTCCATCCTCTTCCATAGCAATTTGTGTGCACCCATGTTTGTTACAGCATAATTTGAAGCAGCCTTGTCTCTTCCCAATGTGAGAGCCCAAGGGAGTAAATAAACCAAAAGGTACAGTTATTATCAGAGGGAAGATGACTGATTAGGTGGTAGAACAACAGAGATGAGGGTGGAGAAAACTGATTAATTGAACAGCCATCTTCTGTATAACTGAGCAACAAATGTGAAGATAACATTCTGTAATACAGCATCCAGTGTTAATTCCCTATTATCTTCTCTATAGTTTAGTACTTCCTTTATTGTCTTTGTGCTAACAAATGTGAAGATAACATTATGTAATACAGCATCCAGTGCTAACTCCCTGCTATGTTCTCTATAATTTGCATTTTCTGCATTGTTTTGGTGTTATTCTAGTTTATACATCTCCATTCTTTTGTCTTTAAAATAAACAAAAAAAATTAGACAGAAATTAACACAATTGAAACTAAGAAAATGATACAAAAAATTAATGAATCAAAGATAATTGGTTCTTTGAAAGAATAAATTTATCTTTCCCAAAGATAAATGGTTCTTTGAAAGAATAAATAAAATTGATAATCCCCCAGACAAATGTATCAAAAAAGGAAAGAAAAAACTCAAATCCATGTCCTAAGGAATAAAGAGGGTGCAATAACTACAGATCCTATAGAAATTCAGATGACCACCAATATCTACTTCAAAAATCTTTACTCATATAGAATGGAAAACACAAGAGAAATGGACAGATTCCTAGATGCATATGAATTAAGAAGATGAAAAATCCTTCATAACATAGCATCACCCAATGAAATTGAAAACATAATTAAAAAAAAAACCCTTACCAACAAACAAAAGCCCAGGTACTGACTGAATTATAGCTTTGTTCTAAAGTATATTTAAATAAGATTTAATGGCAATTTTTCTCAAACTCTTTATTGAGATAGAAAAGGAAGCAATTCTCCCCAACCATTCCTGGAGGCAAGTGTTACCCTGAAACTAAAACCAGAGAAAGACCCAAACAAAAAATAGAACTACAGGTCAATGTACCTCATGAACATAGATGCAAAAACTTTCAATGAAATACTATCTAATACAATGCAACAAATCATTAAAATTATACATCATGACCAAGTAGGATTCATCCCAGGAATTCAGGGATGGTTAAATATATGCAAATCAATAAATCTAATATACCATATCAACAGAACCAAAGACAAGAATCGCATGTCCGTCTCAATAGATGTAGAAAAAGCTTTCAATAAAGTCAAGTACTCATTCATGTTAAAAAACAAACCTACAGAAAATGGGAATAGGTGGACATTACTTTAACCTGAGGTAATGAGACATCAATGACAAACCAATGGGCAACATTATATTAGACGGAGAAAAAAAAAACGAAAGCTTTCACTTTAAAATCAGGAACAAGATAAGGATGTCCACTATCACCACTCCCATTCAACACAGTTCTGGAAACATTAGCCAGAACAATTAGACAATAAAGAGAAATAAACACAATAAGGATAGGAAAGAAAAAAAGTGAAATTATTATTATTCACAGATGACATGATACTCTACATGGAAGATCCCAAAAGCTCCACCAAAAGACTCCTAGAATTAATAAACAAATTCAGTAGCATAGCTGGATACAAGTTCAACACTTAAAAATCAACAGCATTTCTACACACAACAAACTCACTGAGAGACAAATTAGGGAAACCACACATTTCTCAATAGCATTCAAAAAGAAAGAAATAATTAGGAATTAATTTAACCAAGGAAAAAAAGATCTATACAGCTAAAATGACAGTACTCTTGGGCCAGGGATATTTCTCAGTGGTATCAGTGCCTGCCTGGCAAGCACAAGGTCCTGAGACTGATTCCTGGTGACCCAAAAAAAAAAAAAGAAAAAATTACAGTACTCTGAAAAAAGAGATCAAAGAAGATTTCAAGAAATCAAAAGATATTCCTTTCTTATGAATAGGTAGAACCACATTTTGAAAATGGCCATACTATGCAATACTGATCAAATTACCATTAGTATACCTCACATATCTCTAGAAAACATTCCTAAGATTCATCTGGAACCAGAAGAGACCAAGAATAGCAAAAGCAATCCTGGGCAAGAAAGAAAAGGCAGGAGGCATCACAATCCCTGACTTGAAATTATACGACAAAGCTACTGTGATAATATCAGCATGCTACTGACAAAAAATCAGACTGGAGGATCAATGGAACAGGTTAGAAGATGCAGACACAACTATAAACACACTCAGCCACCTTATATTTGACAAAGGGACCAAATATGTTCACTGTAAGAAAGATAGCCTCTTTCATAAATAGTACTAGAAAAACTGGCTCTCCATATGCCAAAGGCTAAAACTAAAACATGTCTATCACCATGCACTACATTAGTCAAAATGGATCAAATATCTAAATATTATGACAGAAACCCTAAATCTACTACAAGAGACAGTAAGTAGAATTCTTGCAGACATGCAGGTAGGCAAAGAGTTCATGAACAAACACCAAACTGTATGGGAAATATTTCAAAGAATCAACAACTGGGTTCTCATCTTATTGAAAAGTTTTTGCACTTCAAAAGAAATCATCAACAGAGTATATATAAAAACCACAAATTGGGAACAATTTTTAGCTAACTCTCCCTTTCACAAAGAATATATATCTAGAACACATAAAGAATATAAAAGAAAAAACCAGGAACCCAAAATTCAGAGACCCAACCCCAAAATGGGCATCTGAGAGCATACACTTCTCACATGAAGATATGCAAATGGTAAATAAATATATTAAAAAATGCTCAACATCATTGGTCATTAAAGAAATGCAAATTAAAACAAAAATGAGACTTCATCTTTCCCCAGAAAGAATGGCTATCATTAAGAAATCAGCCAATAACAAATCCTGATGGGGTTGTGGGGAAAAAGGAAATCTTCTACACTATTGGTAGGTGTGTAGACTAGTACAACCACTGTGGAAATCAGTGTGGAGAATCCTCAAGAAATTAGGGTTCGAGGTCTCATTCAACCCAACTATTCCCGATCTGGATATTTTTCCAGAACTGAAAACATCATATCACAGCAATATATGTGCATCCATATTTATTGCAGCACAATTTGTTATAGCTAAATCTTGGAAATAATCCAAAAGCCCATCAACTGAGGAATGGATAAAAAAGATGTGGTATTTTTGTACAATAGAGTATTATTCAGCTATGAAGAAAGATAAACATGAGGGTGTTATAGGTAGAAGGATGCAACTAGAGACCACATTCACAAGTGAAATACATTGGACTTGCATGTGTAAACATTGTTTTATCTCCCTAGTGTAAGAACCTGACAGAGTAAATAAAATCTGAATGGTACAATAGATATTGCGAAAGGGAAAGGAACTGCTCAAAAAGAAAGAACAACTGGGATGAGGAAGGAAAGAAGAAAGGGTATATATATATATATATATATATATATATATTATTCATTCATGAGATAGTTGTGATAATTTTACTACCAGTTTCTGTTGGTTTATTGAGAGGAAGTTAATGTTTAGTTGTTTGATCAATGTTGCACACCTATATCTGTTGATCTGAACAACTACTTTGAAGATAACAATATGTAATACAACAACCATTGTTAATTTCCTTTCATCTTGTTTTGCAATTCTGCATCATTTTATTATATTTGTTGTGTTTTGTTTTTGTCTTTGTTTTTGTTATTTTGTTTCACCTCCTTTCCCTTAAAAATAAAATTGAACATTTATTGGAAGAAAGGTTTACCTCTTTTCTATAACCAAAATGACTTGTTTCTTTGGGTAATACTGAAATAAAAATTTGAAATCCAAAGCAAATCTAGGGGTAAAGAATACTTCTCAGGAAGGGAAAATGGGAAGGATGAGAGGTGGCAAATATCCATTGTAAACATAATGCCCTTGGAACAAATCCAAGGAGACAACTTGGTGACAAACTGAGCACCTAAAAGAGTTGGGAAGTACACTCATAGGTTTCCTATGGGACAGAACTAGAGGTAATGACAACTTCCAGTAATGACAGTACATTGTGAAGAACCAAGGGCCAGCAGAGCCAGAAATGGCTTCTCTGGCAAGTTCCAGGATTAGTTTTCCTTTGGTTCACTAGCATTTGGAGGAACAGCCAAGTGTGGTAACTAACTGGACTTTTCCCCAGTCAACTATGAGTTGGCACACTCACGCCTGGAGGGGAAGTTTTAGAACTTCTGTGTATTTAAATTAGAACCAGCAGAGTGGTCAAAGCCCATTAGGGTGGTCAAAACCACAACACAAATGCATGCAAATAAGGACATCAAGATCATGGCCTTTGCTAAACTTTTCTCTTAGGTCTCTTGTGTCAGTTTCCCAAATCCAGCTACTTTCTTGCTACCTACTCTATCAGGTACCTTTCTGTGATACTTTTGATTATTTTTGGTAGTCAAATGAAAATACACATATTAAGAGTTTTTCCTAGTTATCATGGTCAAAGTTGTGCAGGAAAATACCAAGTCAAGGATTTGAATTTGTTAAGAGTCTCTAAGTATGCCCTGAAAGCAATCATTGCCACCTACAGGGCTGAAATGACTGAAAATCAAATGCAAAACTTTATTCTGTGCCTAGCAGAATGAGAATGCAAATTAAAACCAAAGCTTTGCTGAGCATCTCCTGTCAAGTGAGGACACTGACTAGGAAGTAATAGGCCCTGTGAGTGACTAGAAAGGTGTGGAAAGATCATGAAGCTAAGGTTACTGAGCCCTAAGGTGTGATGATCTTTGCCAGTAGACATCATCTCTTCATTTCAATTCATATGGCCTCTCTACCATCACTGGAATATCCTTTCCACCTGCACTGGTAGGGCCTTTCCATCTTAGTCTAAAAGGTTAATTCTCCATTGTCTGCAGAAATGATAACGGCCTTCTGCAAAGCAGTTACCATACAAAATAATATTCGTTTTCTTACAGAACCACCTCCATCACCATTTTTTGCTCTACCTTCTAAGTAGATTATAATCCCAGAATACAGCTAAAACTGAGGCAGAAAATACAATCATGAATGATTGCATTACACTCAAAAAAGACTAATTCAGTTTTCTAATTTGCACGGATAGAAATCTGGAGAGCAGATGTACAAATGATTATGAAGGCAATATAAATAATGGTGGGGGGAACCTAAAGTTGTATCAGGCCAAATTTATCAACATGGACTCGAAGCAGAGATTCTATCTTTATGGTTCCAGCTCCAGAGGAGATTTTAAAAAAGGGTTCAGATAGTTTGTTCGCTTAGCTGGCTGAAATATGAATCAAAAAGTGACCCACTGTTAGCACACTGGGGATGCCTGGTCTGCCTTCGTTTAGTAAAGAGGGAAGGAATCAATGATTTTTAAAGGAGTAGAATTTTAGAATTGTCTTGTCATTTAAGGTCTAACTGCCTACACTGGGAGGATCCAGAGAATGTACCTTTGCTGGGAGAAATACATCGGGGGCGGGGGGCAGCATCCTTGACAAGCTTTTTGCTTGCTCTTCTCTGTAACTCAGACCTCAGGATGACAACTGCTGTCACTAAGTGGGGAAAACAAAATGAAAAGGAAGTAGTTCGATCCCAGTTGGAAACAGCTACAGGCAGCAGTCAATCAGTAGGTTTGAAAGTGAGCAAAAGAACATGCAAACATGTGCCAGTTAATTAATATGAAGGATGATAAGGCCAAATTGTTGCATCTGGCTACTTCTATAACCAAGAAAGAGGCACAATATCTAGTTGGCATCTTTAGATTTTGTCAATAATACACCCCTCACCTAAATGTGTTGCTCCAGCCCACTTACTAAGTGGCCTAAAATGCTGCTTATAT
>PVLD010000830.1:0-61573 GCA_004027595.1 Dinomys branickii
CTAAATTTGCATGTCTGTATATGGGTCCATACATCTACAATTCGAAGATATCAATGGATAAAGCAACAACTACTGTTGAGACCATATCTCCTTGTCTATAGATTAGTTGTGATTGTACTATTTTCTATGATAATGGGTGTCTGTTTGTCAATATGTTTTTGTACTTTTATGTTTCTAAAATTAAAAAAAAAAAAAAAAAAAAAGAATATAGGTCTGTACTTTCTGTCCCAAACAATGGAGACAGTTATGTTACATAATCCATGCAGTGTCATACTTCGTATTTAAGACTATGTAAAAGTGGTGGGTCCATTTCAAAGAATTAAACTTGTAGTACAATTCAAACTTAAATTCTCTATCTAGAGGTCATATTATGTTACATATTTTCCTCTAACTAATAAATAGCAAAATGGACTATGAACACATCTGAAAGATGTTTTTCCACCCTAAATTCATTTAGAAAAAAAATTATTCAGAATTTTTACATGGAAATATTTTTATCTCTTGCCAGTTTTTTACCTGAAATAAAATAATTTGGAAATCACAATCATGTATTTCATGTATGACTCATGGGAAAAATTATTTTTGCAATTCAAAGGAAAATTCTAAATACTTAGTCTATATATTTAATTTATTGTCTGTCACAATTACCTCTAATATATCATCAGCTCCATTGGTGTGACAGAAGTAGCCATTAAATATTAGTGGAGGTATTTGAGGATAGGGCACATAAGCCAAGACTTAAAATGTAATTACTGAAAGTCCTGACCCAACTGTTGAATAAGTGGGAAACAATGTTCTAGCTTAGTTAGACATTAATGAGCACTGCAAAAGCAAGACTTTATAGTCTGATTATTTACCTTAGAACTGGTTGAATCACACACACACACAGAAAAAAATTTACCTTCTTGACCTCCAGGATCCATTGAGTGATGAATTACTGGGTGGCTATTTTTTGATATTTTCTTGATCATTTCTTGAGAACTAGGCAAATAATACATCAAAATATCAAATAGCAATAATTCAAAATATGTGTTAAGTGTATTTATACTTATAAATTTCAAACAGGGCTGAGAAAAGTGTATTAAGCTATGATATATTAACAAAGCCTGACTTAAGAAAGACCATCTAAATATTGCCTAGTACAAATAAATATTGGGACAGAGCTTTCAGAGTCAGAAATGTTGAAAACTACTAGAGAAAGAGAACACACTTCTCACCAGAAACTGCCTCAGCTGCCATAAAGAGAAGCATCTTCATCATATTGACTGGTAAGGCAGCAATTCTAAAATCTGAGAGGTGATTTTACAATACTGGAAAGAAATGGGTTTTGTTCATTGTGGTAAAAACTGTAGCACTAATCTCGAATAAAGTTTCCTAGCAATGAATGCAAAGGTCACTTGTTCTCATCAGTGTGTCATTAGCAAGTCTGCAATGTCAAACAGCCCAAGTGCCAATGGTCTTTTGAGTAATAGCTTCTGCCTTAAAGAGTCCACACCAAGCCAGCACACATCTAAGATGGAGTAAATTGTTTTATTCCATCCAAACAGGCCATCAGAGTTAGCTTACATGAGCTGTTAGTCAACCTTTGGAAAACAAAACTTTTATCTGTACTTCTCAATTTGATATCAGAGAACAAATAGTCACTATACGATAAGTATAACATTCCTTTCTTCCGAAGGTCCCAAAATACTTTTCACAGCCAGCACATTTTTCTTTACAGGATGTCTCAGTAAGTTAGAAGCAAGATCATTTTTTGTACAGTTCACAAACAAGGAAAACCAAAAGGTTAAATAACATCACCAAGGTCACACCAATAAAATAATAGCAAGACACACATTTTGCTCCCAATGTAACATTGCTTCCATTAAAGAAAGCGGTCTTTACTATACCTGTCTTCCTGAAGGCCAATGTCTGTTCAATATTAAATCTAGACATACCTAATGGGGTAGTTGAGTTCTAGAAGGTTAAAAGTTATCTCATCCACTTTTGTTTTGCTGCTGAAATCTCTGGTAGTGCCTGAAATGGGAGCACCAAAGCACACGGTTTACTACTGTATGCACTGGCAAGAAATTCAAGCAGAAGGGATTAAGGTCCTGACAGCTGCAGCTTCAGTGCTTCTGGTTATGCAACAATGAGGCTGGAATGCCTGTAACGAGGGGGGGTAAAGAACGGTAGAAATATTCCTGCCCAATATCTCAGGAACAGAGCTAATCAGCGAATATAAACCACTCCTGCAAGTGAGTGGAGACTGTTTGGAAAAAGCGATCCAATTATTTTTCAACTTCAATGCCAAGAGTTATTCTAAAATTCTACAGCTATGACGTCCTAAGAAATGGAAGCCACGTACTCTTTAATGTCACCTGTCTAGGTGTGAACGCTGCATTTAGAATCCAGGAATCAAATTACCATGATTCCTTCCTACTCTGAATGGGCAGGCTAGGGGGAGGGGGCGGGGAGGGTAAGTCCATCTGCACAACTGCCCATGTGTGTGGAGCTGTGCACCTCAGAGCACGCTTGTCACTGAAAACATCCTCCTTAACATAAAGTTCCAGCCCAGACTGCAAAGTTAATCGGAGGAGTGAGTCCAAAACCCTTTTATACACCACGGGGTAAATACAGAGCTGAACTGAGATCGCTTTAATGTACTAACTAGGACTAGGAGTCAGGAAGTCTAATTTTAGTTATTCCTGTCAATAATGAAATTTGCCTAGTATGTGTCTTCTTTGCCTATAAAACAGATATAAAATGCACATGATAGTATAGTTGGGATGAATATTGTAGGTTTAAAACATTCTACAAAGTACAAAATCTTATCAAAGGACATTCTTTTTCAAAAACAAGAATAAAGAATTACTTGATGACTAAAAATTATGTCTTTTTCGAGGAGTTATTTGAAAGGTTATGCAATCTTCAGTGCTGGATTTCTTAAGAAGCAGAATCTCTAAATCAATCATCTTAACAAATACCATGACAATGATAATTTCAGTTACTCTGAACAGTGGAAAAATTATATAGAGACTTTGCCTTCATCTCTAAGCACCTTATAGTGAATTGTGCTTCTTTTATAAAGCAGAAGAGCAGGTATTTAAGCGCGTGCACATGCCGGCACACACACACACACACACACACACACACACGCACGCATACACACGCGCACACACACACGCATACACACACACACACACGCACACGCACGCACACGTACTTTGATCAGACAATACCAGAGCCATCAAGGAAGCCAAGAATTCCATGCATTACTAGTGATTGCTAGTGAAAGGAAAGAGAACGAGGCCAAGAAGCTGCTGAGAGGACAACTCTAAAGACCCACAGAGCTTCAGGCAAACTTACCCAACTAGGGACATAAAAGGAAAGAGTTTGGGGCAGGCACGGCAACCAGGACTTGAAGGCCCAGGATCCCAGAAAGAAAGGATGAACAAGTAAATCTGACACTCAGCACTGACCTTAAAGCAGAGCATTTGCTGATTATGCTGTCTCTCGCAAGAGGCTAATTTGCAAAGGACGGAGGCAAGTAGCAGAGCAAATCTGAAAAGAAGACAGAAACGCTGCAGAATTTCAGTTGATTCTCCTGCAAAACTGGCTTCTAGGAATAGGGAGAAAAAGGGAACTGAAATCTTACAAAGATTGCATACCAGATTTGAATCGCTTAGTCCTAACTGGGTTGAGGTGGTCTTCCCTTTGCTATCTGTAAAAATACCTTCTGGGAGGCTCTGTAGAGGAAGATCTAGAACATCTACAACTTTGAGCACATAATGCCAAGCATTAAGGCAAAATTTACCAAGCACACTAGGAAATCCATTCTAGGAATTGGAGTTATTTGATATAGACTTAAAGTAATTGCGTTTAAAATTATCAAGAACAGATAAAGATAATGACAGCAAAAAACTAGAATCTATAAAAGTGAGCCAAATAGAACTGCAAAAAATAACAAATGAAGCAAAAAGCTCAACACATGGGTTTCAGGGCAAATATCAGATAATGAAAAGATTAATGATTTAGAAGATAATTTTAGAAAAAAGATAGGATGATCATGGTCTAAATGAGCTAAAAGTACCTCAGCTTGCTTTTTGCTCTTCTTTATGGCTGCGAACATGTATTTACATAACATGTATCTACTTCCTTGTCATTGGGTATGTGGGGTGACTTGCTAGCTTAGCTGTCATGAAGAGCGTTACAGCAAACCTGGGTATGCAGGTCTCTCTTGTATGCTGGTTTCATTGCCTACAGATAAACAGCCAGGAAGGAGATGCCTGAATCATATGGTAGTTCTCTTAGTTTTTAGTTTTTTTAGTTATTGTTTTCCAAATTAGTTTTACTGATTTATATTCCCAGCAACAGTATATACGGGTTCCTTTTTCTCCACCTCTTCACCAGTTTTTCATAACAGCCTCTCTAACCGGCGCAGAAGGGCACTCCGTACACTTCCGACTTGCATTTCCCTGGTGGCTAAAGACATTGAGCATTTTTCACATATTTATTGACCGTGTGTGCTTCTTTTGAGAAGTATCTGTTTAGGTCAATTGCGCATTTTGTTTGGATTATTCTTTTGTTAAATTCTGTAGCTCTTTATAGATGAGATGTGATCGAACACCACAGTGAATGATTTTTTGTAATTCATTACAGTAAAAGACACAGTAGTATTATTTCCCCTCCAAATACTACCCTTTACTTTGTACATACTTATCTTGTCACTCTCGCTTCCTTCTAGAGCAGCTCTGGAAGTGCTTTTTTGTGTTTTTAGAGTGTGTCGTGGCTGCCTTGATGTTCTGAACTGAGGCAAAGCATTTACCTCTCCTGGTCATTCCGATTTTAGGGAAAAGGCCAAGCTCACACAGTGCCTGAGCCACTGAATGAAGTGGATGAGGATACACGTAATGTTTTTCTTTGACAGAAATTGTCGTAAACTTTTGATCAGGGAGACACATGATCAAAAAACTACAACAAACGCTGTTGCCATGTGTCATTCAGTAGAAAGGCAAGCTGGTAAAAACACAACCCAGTATGTCTGGTTTTTTCCAAGGCTCTGTGCACTGAAATTCAGCCATCTACCATGGTCATTCACCTCAGCAGGGAGATATACTGCATTTCTTCTCATTCTGTGTAATTGGAGTGCAAGGTGCCTCATTCCACCATCCTGGGAGGTCTCCTAGGGGCGTAGATTTGACCAAGTAAGTTAGTATCTCTAAACTTATTCCTGCAGTTTTAGAAAGATTTTTCTTTGGTCATCAGGTTTTTAAAAAGAACATACTGTACTAGCAAACTGTTCTAGAAATATCATCCAGCATATGCTTCCCATAACCTATTTCCCTCTTCCTCCTAGGCACACAAACCAGGCAGAAATCACATTTCTGAACACAACTACATATAGCCATATGTGCATTTCACTTCAACAAAAATGGAAAAGTGATTTTTCTAGCCCCGCTTGATGTACGACATTCTGCTTGACCTGAACTTTCATTCTTCCCCCTTTGAGCAGGTTGAATTATGGATTTTGTGGTCCACCCAGTAGAGACAATTCACACAAAACAACCTAGGGAATCGCTGAACCTGGAGTTCTGCATAACCTCATGGTGGCAACTCCTTCACCAGCTGAGACCAGCCCAACTATTGAGGCTATATCTTGGCCATGTCCTGAGTCTTTGTGGGAGGCCAGTTTTAAAGGTAATGGGGTAATTAATCTTTTGGAGGAAATTTCAAGGCAACACAGCATTCAGGCTGCGGTACAGACATTACTGGCTGCTTTGAGCCATTTGCTGATAGTGCAGTTTGTTAGCAAAAAGTGGAGGAGAAAGATGTGAAAAATTTACAGGCTGTCCAGAAAATAAGTACATGTAAAGTTGGAACTGAGGAAGGTGTGATGGCTGAAGAAATAGCACCATTAAAATGTCAAGTACTGGCCAAGTATGGTGGTACATGCCTGTAATCTTAGCACTTGACAAACTGAGGCAAGAGGAACACAAGTTCAAGACCAGCCTGGGTTAGGTGGGGCTATTTTGCACAGAGATAAGAGAGTCCTTGAAGGTCTCTCAGGATCCCCACCACCACCAGCACTGCCACCAGATCACAGGCTAAGCCTATATAAGTGTAAGCTCATTTGAAAGACTTTGAGAAAAGGGTGTCAGGGCACTCTTTTGCTATAGGGCCACCTAGAAACTTGTTTCCCCACAACTCGTTTCACCCCAAAGCTGCACAAGTACTCAGAGACCACTGCAACCATGGTCCAAGGGGGTCCAGCTACTGGCACCACTAACAACAGACCTTGCAAACATCCATGTGGTGCTGGTTTTGCAGGCATGCAGAAAGAATTACAGGTCACAGAGCTTTCTGATCAGATTTTAAAGGCAGGCCTGGAACACCAAGCAGTGTGACAGGGTCAGGCAGAGTCCCTGTGGGAAGTCCCCAAGAAGGTGGTGCATGAGCTGTGAGAATGAGACCAACGCTGAAGTGAAGTCCTCAGGAAGCTGGAGATGCCAAGAACGTGGAATAACTGCCAAGGAAAGCTGCAGTGAGTACAGCCAGTTCAGGCTGTCACGTGGGCTACGGCCTGCAAGGCCATGTGGATGAGGCCATCTATGCACTTTGGAGCCCACGCCACACCATCACATGCCGCGGCTCCCCAACATGGAGCTATGGTTTTAATACATGTCTCGCCGGGTTTTGGTCTTGCTTCAGCCCCATTCTTCCTTGTTATGCCCGTATTCCCGCTTTTGGGGATGGGAATATTCACCTGGTCCCATTGCGCCCTGGGAGTCTGTACTTTGCTTTTTTACTTTTATAGTGCCTCATATCTTAAGAGTTGCCTTGAGTCCCCGAGGAAACTTTAGACTAGGCTTCTGAGCAATGTGGGAATGGCTGAGGCTTTGGAAACTGTAGGGAGTAGACTGAAGGCACTTTGCATTGTGGGAGGAGCGGAATATCATGATTGGGATCCAAAATGTGCCCTGAAGGTTCACTGTGCTGTAGGCTTCACTACTGGTTGATGGGCTTTTGAGAAGTGAGTGGATTATGAAGGCTCCAACTTCAGCTAGTGGATTAACCATTGAGTGCCCAGCTCAGTGGACCTATTAGGAAGTGGGGCCCAATCAGATGGGGTAGGTCACTGGGAAGTGCAGTTTTCAAGGGTATATCATGTCCCCAGCACTTCCTCTCTGGCTTTCCCTCTGCTTCCGGCCTCCCATGTGGGAAGCAGCTTTGCTCCACTGCACAGCCCCTGCCTTGACACTGGGAGGCAGGTACTCTGCACTAAGGGAAAAGATCCCTTGGAGCCCTCTCAGGAATTGGCCAGATCCCACCCAACCCAATCACAGACTAAACAGGCTGACACCTGACAGAAGTCTCATTAGAAGCCCATAGGAATGGAACCAGCCGTGCACTGGAACCTCCAAAACCAGGAGCCGAAATGAATCTGTCCTCCTTCAAGCTGACTCGCTCAGGTGTCCCACCAGTGACAGAAAGCTGACACGCTCCAAGGCAGAGGGCCTCGGGCTCAGATTGAATGGCGGTACCACCCTTGGCTATTTCCTAATTCTAAGCAACCAGTAGTTTGAGAGCAGTTCTTGTGGGAGAACTCATCAGGCGCCATGAGGACACCGGTGTCAACAATTATGAAGTCCTGCAAGTCACTGCTAAAAGGGGTACCCGTCTACCAGTTTAACGATAGACCTGAACCTCCAAATCCATTTATACAGAAGTCAGCTTCTGACAACTGAAGTAGCTTAAAAGCCAAACACTACGTTACAGGGGTCCCCGTTTAGTTAATGCTCACAGGTAGTATGCTGTATCCCATTTAGGTTTCCTAACTATTTGCTAAAACCACAGCAAACATATTCTTCAAATATGTTCCAGCAGTGAGGTTTCCTCCTGCTATCCTTTTAAGCACAGCCTGAGGGAAAATGGCAAGCAGTGGGGTGCAGGAATTTACTTAGTTGCTAGGAACTGCCACTACTGTGGAATGAAAAATAGGAATCTCTCTCTTCTTGTCTAGGTGTGAGTCAGACAGAATGCACATTGAGAGTAAGTGCTGATCGATACAAATATTTTTAATGTGGTCAGAAAGCATCCAACATTGTAAGATAAAACCATGAAAAGAAAGCCTGTGAATGCAAGGAAATATTCAGTGAAGTAGAAAATATCAGAAAAACATAACACAGTGAAACAAAACTGTTTAGCATCTATTTAAAAAAAAAAAATCACACACTAAAAGAGAAGGGAAAGAAGGGGAAATCATGTATATATGTATATACAGGACAGCTAACAGTCATACTACTGTCTTCTATTGCTTTACTGAAAGGAACAGTTACTGTTTACTTGTTTGATCAATCTTGCATGTCTCTATTTGTTTTCCTGAGAAACCACTTTGAAGATATCAGTACGTAATACCATAACCATTGTTAATTTCCTACCACTTTGTCTGTAATTCTGCATTGTTTGTATTGTCCTTATGCTATTTTGTAAATGGATATGCTTGTTAATGTTTTCCTTCTTTTATCTTTAAAATAAAAATATACAAATTTAAACAATTAAAAAATCACAAAGTACAAAGACTATACAAATGCACTTAATTTTATAATGTTCTCACAACAAATTTCATTACAAAATGTCCCATGTAATCATAGAGAATACAAGTTTTTGAATTAGGTTTTCCTTTTTCTTCCTCTTGCACGTCTCAAGCTCCCCTTTCTCTTCCCAAACACAGGCCTGGCAGTCACCAGGACAGCGTTGGTCTTCTCTCCATCGTCATCGCTGGAGCTGCTGGTCGTCCCGTCCCCACCCCGCGTGGGAGCTTCCTGCACTGAGCTCCGCAAAGCCGAAGAGCTCATTCTCGAGTGTTTAGCTTCTTTCCCCCTCTGTACGTTCACCAAAGGTAAACTTCCAGCATCTTCTCCCACAGGTGCACCTGGTGACTCTGAGAGGTAGCTCGCCCCCAAAAACCCCCCACATTTACTTGTTTGTTTAGATCCTGAAAGCCGCTGTCTTTTCAAATTTGATGCCTCTTTCGATTTCGGTGCCAGGTTTTTCTGCTGAGCTTGTTCTTTTACCTCTTCAAGGATCTCAGACTCTTTCTCCATAGCAACAGAAACTGCTTCTATCTCGCTGGCTGCTTCTTCCCTTTCCTTCCTCAGCATACATGTCACAGCTCTGCTGAGTCTCTGGCTCTTAATGCGTTTAGCCTCTTGTTTCTCCTGCTGCGCTAGTCTAAAGAAAGAATCAATTCGGAGCTGTGTCTGAAAAAAAAAACAGAGTAGGTCAGATAAGTAAAGTTTCTAAACCAAATTCGCAAGCTCAGCCATGCTCATTCACACCAGGTCACTAGAGTAAGGGACAGTAACTCAGTATCTCCCAGAAGCCTGTTCCCTCCCAGTGAATTAAGGCAGGAAATTTCAGTAATTTCTAAGTCAGACTGAAGGCACTTCTACCTCCAGCAAGTAAGTTCTTAGTTCACATCTCAAGTAGGAAACCTCTTCTTAGGTACTCACAGAGTGTTAAGTATTTTTCTGCCACCGAATACATCATCTTCTTGGGAGCAAGAAGATGTGTCTGTGTCTAAGTCATGTTGTCTGCTTTTAAAAAAATCATATAATATGCTCAGGAGAGCTCACAGCATGTACAGGTACCATAAGAAATATTCACGTCCTTTGTCCAGCAAGTCCACTTTGGGGAAGATACTTTTAAAAATATAGTTACATATGGGAACATTTTTTGACCTAATATTCATCACACATTAATTGTCAAAACCTAAAATTAAAGGTTCAGTAAACTGAACTACTTTAAATCTCCTTAAGAAAACTTAAAATAGTCATGTGAAATTATGAAAACTATGGGATACACAGAAACATCCACGCAAGGAGGAGAGGAATTAACTGCACAAAACTGCACCAAGGTGCGTGCGGTAAGAAACAAATGTGGGAAAATAAGCCTAAATGGGAAGGCCTGTGTTAAAGTATAAAAGTAGTTTAATGTACTGTGTTGACTTTCTAATTCCGGAAAAGTGAGCATATAGTAAGCCCTACAATAAAAAAGGAGAAAGAATTACAATGAAATTTATCTGCAAGTAAGGAGCAATCGGTCACTAAGAAAGAGCTCTCACTCTCGTTGGTTTGTTTCCAGGAGATAAAAATCATCAAACAAGGGGGAAATTCCTGGAAACGTTGTTTATCTCAGTTCTATGGGTTTTTTCTTTCCTTAAAATGAATCAAACGTAATAGAAGTTGATTTATCTTAAGATTCGATCTCATTTCTGCTAAATGGCTTCTGCGCATGTAGGTTCTGAGGCTGGATCCTGAGTGAGAAGCTGGAGAGGGGCTTGTTTCAGGCGAGCATGGGCCACAGAAGGATGGCAAGAGCTGGCCAAGGGAGCTCGGCCAAAGGGTTGCTCTCCTCAAAACCTCTCCTGCCAAGTCAACTTTTAAAGTTTCAGTTACAAATTGTAAATTGATCTGTGCCAGCATGAGAGGAAGCTCAGACTAGAATGATTAGACTACACTGATTCCTAAGGTTTTAACAAATGAAAATAATTCTGAAGGGGTAATATATGAGGTCAGAAACGCCTTCCTGTGAAAATGATTACTAGATTGTTTTGCAAAGTAGGGTGAGCAGAAAAGGACACCTCAGTCCAGCCCCAAGAGGGATACCAGAAATGAAGACTACTTTCCTCTGTTCTTCATCCCAAACATCATCGCTTCAAAATGTCTGTTGATGTCCTCAAGTAAGAGCGAACCTGTCTTGAACAGCTGCAGTCAGTGCCCTCCTAAGCTTGCTCTTCCTGAGCTTAGGAAAGCCACCACGGTTACCTGCTGGGCACTCAGTTGCTTTAATACCGGAAACAGAGATTCGTCTGTCTTAGTCCTGGTCCAGCCAAAATATCGCTGACAAAATATGCAGGCAGTTAAGGCTTATAAATATTTTTGAACGTATTTAAAAAGTGATACATAAAAAGGTCCAAAAGAACCCACCCTTGATTCCACTCCCTGTATCTCCGAAGATTTCTGTATTTGTAAAGATTAAAGTGTTAAAATACAGTAATAAAAAGTTATTCCTACATGATTATCTTGCAGTATGTTCTTCTCAATCTTCTAATAGCATTACTCAACATTTTGGGGAAGGAAAACCTAGTGACTACAAAAGCAAGCTTAATCTACAATAAAAACACGTCTTATATATCTTATATATTTCTTAGAGAGAAAAAAATCAACTGTACTTACAGTCATTCTATTGTAACTTTTTAAACTACTATCCAAATGATTATTTAAACGCACAGACTAGAAACACAGTAAAAACAGGCCCAAGCTAACTGGTTTTTCTGTGTCCTCTCAGAATAAGCAATGTTCAAGGGTCTGGCTGCACCTATGATGCTATTACTGTTTCCCTCCAACAGAGGGAAAGACGAATTCAGGGCCTTAGGCGCCTGAAATATTACGGGAAAATGTTCTGTGAGTCTCAACTGAACATGCATATGACTGAGTGTCCGCTTATGTTTTAAGAAATCAAAGATATTCTCTAATTTTGTCAAGGTCAGGTTTGCCCCACAGAAACGAGCCTCTGGAGTCGTCCACCACGGGCCTGAGGTAAGCATCCGCAACCGCCGGGTTGGGGAAGCCAGGCGCGAGCCGCAACCTCCGCAGTTTCTTCTTCACTTTGGTGTCATCAGGATTGGGTCTGATCTTCTGATTCTTCTGAGCTTCCTGCCACCACTCTCTGCAACATCAAAAAAACAATTATGTATAAGGCAGTAGGACATTATAATTCATCCGCTGGAGATAAAGAGATAGATTCAAGTCCTAACTCCAACGCGAATTATATACTGTATGGAGAACTAATTTCATTATTTTTAGTGTTGTTGGCCACAGGTACAGTGACGGTAAACATGTACCAGAGGCTTACGCTGTGTTGGTACTGTGGGCCTAGTACCCATGTAAGTAGTACCCTATCATTACTCATGAAGAAACTGAACTCAAACAGAGCTGCTCAAGATTTCACAGCTGGAATTGGTAAACTCAGACAACGATCCTCTTCAGAGGACTCATTCCTAATTCTGATACCTTCGGAGTCACAATTTCTCGCCCAGCAGTAACATGGAAATAATTTATCTGCATTATTTACCTCTAGTAATATTAAATGATGGATCCAGGGACAGCAAGTCAGACATTATCAGCACAAACTACGATACCAACTGGGGAAAGCATGTGTGTAGAAAAAGAAACGAGTAAACAGACATTTAAAATAACAGAACTACTTCCCTATGTGCAAGGCAATGTTCCAAGCAAGATACAGCTGCTTACTTCTTTATAATTTACGCATTTTTCACCCTAACTCTCTGTCACTATGGTAGTATAAGGAAAATCATGCCCTCTTTGGCACTCCCCCCACCACGAGGGCTCTAAGGCAGGCTCTCACAGGCCAGACTCACACACGGTGCCCGGTGCTGTGAGGCCTGAGACCATGGTCTCTACCTGCCCTTCCCGTCTCCGGGAATATTTGCTCTGGGAATCAGCCTCCCTGCCTTGCAGAAGCCCAAGTTCATGAACCATCCACAGGGAGAGGCCACAACTCCTCAGCTGCTCTCCCAGGGGCAGCAGTAACAGCACCACCTGGCCAATGTGTGTGAGACGTCTCGGGCAAACCCTTGAACCCATCTGAGCTGTTCCAACTGAGAAGGGACAGAAAACAAACCTGCAAGGCCTGACTGACTGCAGATTCATGATCAAAATCAATGACTGTTACCATCAGATGCCATTAAGGTTTAAGAGAGTTTGTGATGTGCCAGCAGAAGACACAAAGGCTGCCACTGGGCAAAGTAAACAGCATCACAGAAACGTAATCCGCACCAATCCAAGCACTCAGTGGAACCTATTAGAAAACACCTATACCTCGGCACCACTGCTTGGCACTAGTACTGGGAGGAACTTGAGTGCTCAGTGTTTCATCTCACCAGTGCAAGCGTGCCATCTTGTGTTAGAAAAATTAATTGCAGTCTTTGTTGTACAAATGCAAACAAAAAGTATTTTTTTCTTTAAACATAGATTTCACAATACAGCTTCCAAGAGCGCACTGGGGGAATATGCAGAGTCCTCCTCTCCACTTCACCTGTAAGTTTTCATCTTTGAAACAGTAATCATGACCGACAGCTAGGAGAATCTGCCCAGCACACCGTGAGGTCATCAAACAAAAACCATTACTCCTCGAACAAGAGGGCCAGACCCTGATGTAAGATGAAAGGAGGCTGGCGTCTGCCAATCTGCTTAGCTGTGGGGATACAGCGGGGTGCGGTGACCAACGTGAAGAGCGCGAGGGGCTCGCCCCCAGGACGGGAACTGCCGTTGCTCACGCGGCCGCCTGTGAGGCTACCTGAGAACTAGGTCCACTGCGTCCAGCTCCCCTTTTCCCCTCAGTTGAATCGACCATTTCTTTATGTGTGAAATCTCCCTCTGTAAACATTTTGAGACAGCGCAACAATAAAGTTCTATTAGAGTACGCTGGGACTGAGTTCAGCCTGCTGGCCCCAAGTCTCCCCACTTTAAAGGGTGAACGACTAGCCAGGGTCTGCTTAGCACAGAAGGGAAAGCAAGGTGACGCGCGAGCTCGGTTTCCGGTCCTGCACCAGTTCCGGGCCTGAACGCTGAGTTCTTCCTACGCCTCCTGAGCAAGGCAGCTAAGACTGCACCTGTCCGACTTCAAGGGGCGAGAAGATGGGAAGCAGGAAGTGGGGAAGCTGACTCTAAAAGGAACACAGCATTATCCCATTCTTATATATATAATATAAAACAAATAGAGATATATATATATATATACTAAATTGGAGTACAAGTATACACAAAATCTTAAAATTATGTAACCCAAAATGTTAAATGTCATCTTTTTTAATCCATATATTTAAATTTTTCTATTCTGTATTTATTTCATTTGCATAATAAAGTTATTCATAGTTTTTCAAGTTATTTTCCCACTGTGATCTATGAGCTACCAAATACCTTATCCATGGTATATAAATTTCCTCAACCATAAGGGAGGTGTAAGTACAGAGATTTTTAAAAAGTATTATTAAGTGAGAGACATTGGTATGTGCGCTAAGACTGGATGGAGGTCATCACAATCATTTCTCGGTCCATTTCAGTGATTCTTTCCACTACATCCTCAGACAAGAGTGTCCTTGCATTTTTGTAAACACTGGAGATGAAATTGGCCACTAGCTTAAATGAAATCAATTCCTACCAGAGTATCTCATCACAAACTACTTGTCAAAAGAGGCATCACAATCTTATGACTATACTAAACACAACTGCGTTGCACACCTTTGTTGAATATAACTGACAAAGTCATACATATGCAAGGCACACAACATGCTTCGGCAAACAAAATCGCAAATGGTTACTATAACCAAGCTAGTTAACCTGCCCGTCACTTCACGTATTTGTAGCCATTCTTCATTTCATCCTCTCAGGGCCTTTTAGAATCGCACCAGTCAAAAAACACTCAGACAAAAAGAAAATGTGCTCACCACCTCGTTCCCAGGGTCCGATGAAAACAGTGAAGTGAGTACCACCTCCTGACATGGCTATCCATCAATGGTTTCTTTGTATCTCCGTACATTAATGCATTTTTGAAAATAAAAACCCGATGAAGCCCCGGATACTGTTTTCTAACCTGCTGTTGCACCTAATGGAATACAGTAGATACTTTTTCACCTGGACTGCAAAAAGGAAGATCCTCTTTCAGCATGACTGCGCCCACGAGGTGGTGGAGGGGAGGGACAGGCGTGGAAGGGGAGTAAAAAACTAAGGTGTGCTCTGTGTGTGTGCCAACTCCCCACCAGGAATGTGATCATTACGTACCACAGCGTGGACTAATAAAAAAAACTAAAAAAAAAAAAAGGACAAATTTTAAGGCATGCAAATTATATTTCAAACTTTAAACAAAAGATGCCATCCAGGGCAAACCTAAAGAAAGAATTTTGCTTTACTTTCGGCAGTCCTGGGACTGAACCCCAGGCAGGTCAAGGCAAGTGCTGTATCACTGAGTGCCATATCACACAGAAGACCCAGCCCGAGAGGTGGCTACTTCACAGACCTACTCTTAACTCTCACCAGCGCAGTCTCCAAAATCAAAATGTTGCACACAAGTGCAGAGCACAACGCTGGGCTCTGGGCAGAATGAGGCTCTAGGACTGGTCATGTCACAGCATTCACGGTGTGAGAAACAGGACAGCAGCCCGAGCTAAAGTTCCTGGCCTTGTACTTCCGTGTTCTTTTCTGGCTGACTTTTCTCAGAAAGCTCCACACACAGAGGAGTATGATTCAACTCCCTTCTCCACCACCCCGACCACGGGAAGCTGCTGCTGGGCACAAACTGACACAGAAGCTACTCGGTAAATATCTGAGTGGATGCAATGGCAACTGGGACGCTGCTATCAACACCGCAGGTACTGTGAACTAACGCAGGAAACTGAGGCTGATTTCATACAAACTAGGAACTTCAACAACACCCATTTTCTCAATGAGTAAGGATTAGTAAGGATTAGTGACAGCTCGTGACTTAGGAAATAGTTCTGCTGTAACAGAAGACGCCCCCCCAGCCAGTACACTCCAGTCTGTTAGTTGCCCAGGTAACAGTTCCAGTTCCAGTTCTGGTTGCTCCCGACTCTTAGAAACGGCTGGTCACTGTGATGCACAGCTGGTCACTAGGACGCACAATTTTTGACCAATCCCCAACTGACAAGCCATTCTGCCTCTGTACTTCCAGCTAGCTTATCCAATATAAGCCCTAGACCACCAGAGGTCAAGGCCTGGTATTTTGGGAATAATCCCAATGAGTGCCCATTGGTGTAAATAAATCTGCCTCCATAATCCTGGGTGTTGTTTCGGTGTTTCTCTTGCCATTGCACTATTAGTGTGAGTATTTATAAAAGCATGTGAATTACAGAAACGAAAAAGAACTTACGAGAATTTTAGAAGGGGGTCCAGACCACGTCCCGGAAATTCATTGAGAATCTCCATGGCAGTTACACAACCTACGGTTGGAATTCCTTCCGTGTAATCACTGCCAAGCAAGTAGGCCAAATTTATTAACTTGTTGCGGTCCAATCCTACAAGAATAACCATTATTGCTATTAATGCTTACTTGATGAAGATCTTTATACAGCATTTATAAATACTTTACTGTATAAACTATGTATGTATGTATATATATACATATATATATATATATATATATATCCAATAGCTAAAAATAGCTCTTCTATGATTCAAAAATAGATTATTTTCAAATGGCATTCTGTTTCACCCGTGTCACAGGTTTAACTTCCCTGCGTGCTGACCTCGGCATTAGCTTTGTAGCCTGGACCTCTCTACACCACCACACATACGTTCAGCAGTCACCTCCATACCTAAGAGGCCCTTGGCCCCACACATCCAGCCCATAGATCTCCCTGTCTTGCTGCTCTGCTCCGTGTTGTCCTCGGTCTCTCTGTCTTGCCAGGGCAGGGTCACCCGCCAGCTGCTCAGAAGCTTGCTCCTCCCCCTCCCTCCTCTATATCCCATGCCCCGCCCACCCACACTCCTCTCTCTAGCACACCTCACTGGCACTCTCAAGAGAGTACCTCTTCCATCCGCCTCCCCCTCGCCACCCTGGCTCCCTCCTTCCCCTGGGACGCACCACACAAGCTTCTGCCCCTGGGCAACGTGTGCCTCGCTGAGCCACTGATGTACAGCACGTACTTCCCACTGCCTTAAGGCCCCTGCCCTAAGGTTACCGCTGAAGAACTGGCTCACGCTTTCCCACCTACAGCTGGCTTCTCTCCTTCCTCTGTATTTTCCTATAGGGTGCACAGTGCCCACTGTCGAACGATGACTAATGCATTTGTTTATCAGTTGTTTCCCTTCCTGGACCTGCTTTCCCATGGTCAAGCATGACCAGCACACAGGAGCCACTCATACACTTGCTGGGCAAACGGAAGAACAGGTGATGAAGGCCAGGGGCACCAGCGCAGGCCCGTGAGTAGGACAGGCTTCCCCGGCTTCCCCTCTTTCTCTCCCCAGTCTACTCCGGAGACCTTGGTAACTGGCCAGTTAACCAGATCAGATGATCAAACTGCAGAAAAGGCCAACAGGTACTGAGATTTTAATTTCTTAAGTCGAATTTTAAAATCCTATTCCTCTATATAAGCAATTCTTTAAGCACTTGTATAGATCTGCCATTTCCATTGATGTATCAAATTAGTGCCCCAGGAAGAAAAAACTTCATGTGGCAAATTGAAAAGGTACATTTCAAAAAGTCATCATAGAAGTCTTACCTAATTGGTTGTGAAAGTCCACATACTGGTAATATTCCACAAACTTGTTTTTATTAAAAAAGTTCTTGTAGACATGCCGTGCGCCGAACAGCCAGATGTCACTGTCGTCAGTGATGGTCCCAGAAGTCTGATCTGTGAGGTCCAGGATGGCGCACTGGGCCTCTGCTTCCATGGGTGCTTGGATGTAGGGAATGCCAAACAGGCGCAGAAGCTCCTGCGGGCAGACACGCGTGAACCCAGGGAAATGAAGACAAGCCCTAACCACAAGGGGGAACAGGCTTCCGCAGTCATGCAATGCCTTCCCTGGGGAGGCCGGGCCCCTGCACCCACCTGGCTTTCCAAGAACATCTGTCCCGTGACAGTGGACGCTATCCGTTCTTGCTGCTGCTGTTGTGCGTGCAGTGAATTCTGTTGGGCTAAAAGGTCATTCTCCAGGGTTTCCAACTCCTCCTAGAACAATATTTTTTTCATTTGTAAGTATGTTAATCCAGTTAGGTGCCCTGGGTACAGAAAGCCTGCGTTTTCTCTGGCTGAACTTCCAACAAGCCTGTCCTCCCCCCGAAGTGTTCCACTTGGATTTCCCAGCGAAACTCTGCCGCTTCTTTCAAGTCCCCTCACTAACGCACACAGAAAGTGGCGTCTGTCCCAGATAGAAAGGATGGAAAGGTGTACGGTGAAGAGCTAATAAATATTCAAGCAACTGCCTAATGCTCAAAAGCTACTTATCTTGGCTTCTTTACAAGTAAAGTTAAAATACAATGTTACGTTATTACCAAATTAATATCTTGCCATTCATTGAACGAATCATCCGCATCTTTTTCGGCGTCTTTATGTGGCTCCACGTCTGAGTCCGCACTTCCCGAGCTGCCCTGTAGGTGGCGCAGGGAGTCACCAGTGGGTTCTTCCTCCTTCGCCCGTCCTGGTTCCTCCTCTCGCTGTTCCGACAGAGGTTCCGAAGCTTCGCTGGATTTAGCCTGAAGGTCGTGATCACTGTTCACACTCTGCACTTCAATGAAACTCCCTGCACCAAATAACAGGGTTACTTCCCCTGCACCTGACACAGGCGATCCTGAAGTCATACAGAATTTTCTGAAGAATCTTGGAAAATGTACGCCCAAAGAAAACATGCAAATAACATGCCACCAGTAAATAAACTTCTTCACAAATGCCCCGTAAGCTCAAGAAGCCTTTTCAACTAGATAGCTGCCTTTGAAAATAGAAACCAAATCCTCAAAGACTTCAATATTAGCTTTACACAAATCTGTTCTAAGTTAACTAATATTGTTTTAAGACTTCAAACAGGAGAATTATCAAAGCACAAGTATTGAGACAGTCATGGAGGCACTTTGGTGTTTTAATGCTATTTCAATATAAGCAGAGCAAAGAGTAAAACTGAAAGGCTAAGAAAGACTAAGACCAACTAAGTACTCAGGAGAAATAGCTCTTCCTCTTCCATTTTCCTTCTCTCTCTCTCTCATTTATTTCTGTAAAAATCATGTACTGGTTCTTCTGCTCCCCTTCAGTGGAAGGGGTAGGTGAGGCCTACCTGGCTGAACTCAAGGAGAGAGCGAGGACAGAGGAAAGGGCGGGGCCGAGGAGGACTGAGCGGGATGGAGAAGTTTAGATATAAAGAAAGAAGCCCGTAAGTAAATATACAGAAGAACAGCAGAAAAGACGTCCCACCGTTAGGAAAATATAAAAAGATTGAGCAGGCTAGAACAACCCCAGCGCTGTTAGATTGAATCACAGGTATCAACATGAACTCACGGGGCTGGGGATATAGCTCAGTGGAATAAGCGCTTGCCTAGCAAGTGCAGGGTCCTGAGTTCGATCCCCAGTACCGCAAAAAAAAAAAAAAAAAAAAAACACGAACTCACGGATCTTAATACAAACAGACACAGAAATAGATCCACCTGTGTGTGCGGTGTGTGTGCATGCGTGCGCAGACAGGTTTCCTGGGCACAGTGCGCAACCCAGCGTCCAGCTGATGGTTTCTGAACATGCTGCTCCACTGAAAGAACCAGGCTGGCAGTGAAACATCTGAGGCCAGGCCTGGCACAGAGGAAGTACAAGATAAGCCCAGGACATCTTGGCCAGAAGTCAAGGAAATGCTCAAATTATCATGTTAAAAGCTAATGTCAAAAGCCACAGGAGCCAGCTGAGGGGGGACCCCACTGGCCAAGCTCAGACAAAGGGAGCAGCAAAGTGAATTATGGCACTGTCACAGTGTAACTGCCTGAATAAAGCAGGAATCCCGAGTGCACAATGGTTAAAAAGAAATGAGAAAGGAAAGATCTTCCTTACAGTAGGATGCTGACTAGCAAATATTTAAGAAATGATGAGCTACAAAACCAGCACTGAGCAACCACAACAACAGCAATTAATTCAGCTAAAAGTCATCAAGAGCATGGTACGACAGGCGCGGGGCTGTCCCTGGACAGCATTATTTTCATAATCCTCGAATTTCTTTCCACAAAAATACTCATTCCAGTGGGGTAACAGGAACATTAGAATGTGGAAGCCTGACAGATACCAGGACACAGATCTTGTGTGCGCGTCTGTGTGCGTCTGCGTGTCTGTGTGTGCACATGTGTTTAGAAAGCATGCCCACCCCAGAGACAGAGATAACAAGATGAATGTGCCAAACGCCACCCAGTGAGGCTTCGGGATGAAGGAACCAGACTTTCCTACAATAATCTTTCTACATTTTAAAGCTTACCATTATTTCAAAACAAAAGGGTTTGTTTTATTTTGGTTTTTTAATAGCTAAAGTTTCACCTTCTTCAACTAGGGCATTCTCTCCCTTTAAAGTCAGACAACAAAGCCGAACAAAGCGGGGAAGACCAGGGCTCTGCTCCCCGCTCTGACACGAGGGGAGTCGCCTCCACTTGCTGCCTGGTCCCTGTCTGTAAGGAGTGGGCACAGGGCTAAGCTGCAGGGTCTCTCAGTCCCGAAGAGATGGAACCCTACAGTCCGCACACCCAAAGCAGACATCACCTACCATCAGATTCACTTTCTTCAGAGTCTGTTTCTACCAGCTCCAAGGTCTTTGGAACTGAAATGAACTCCCAGCCTGCAAGTTCAGTTTTCTCCGGTTCTTTGGTGGTTTTCAGGATATTCCCATGTTCCTTAGCACCGGATGGCCCTGTATCTTCTAAGTTAGCAACTGCCCCTGAAGGGATGCTCGCTGTGCACATTTCTTGTAAAATCCCCGTGCTAGTGACTCTCAGAGCAGGATGCTGTCCCTCTTCTGTGTCATCATCACTTGAAAGAGCAGAGGAATCATAGTGACTCACAGATAGGCCGAGGTCTGCCTGCAGCTTGAGCTTTTGGGTGTGTGCTTCCGCCCCTGATTCACAATCTGCGCTTGTGGGAGGTGCCGGTGTGGGTTCCCTGCCTCTGGGGAGCCCAGGGGCATTGCTGTGCAGACTCTCTGTGGACCCCAAAGGAAGAGGCCCTCTGCTTCCCTGAACCACAGACTCTGCACTGGTCTGAGCGGCTTCATTCACCACTTGAATGGGTGACGCTGGCTTTACCGGAATGAGAGATTCACCACCTTGGTGCACAACAGCGCTCAACAAACGAGCTGAGTCTACCAGCTCTTTTCCACCGCTGCTGCCGGCCACAGGCTGCTCTCCAGAGCCCACGCTGGTCGCAGGTAGAGCTGCGGTCACCAGTGCTCCTGCTCCGCCTCTCCCTTTATGTCCCTCCCCACGCTCCTCACTGGGACTCTTCCTAGGCTGTATCCTTGCTCCCAGCTCTGGCACCAGCACACTGTCCTCCGTGTGCAGCTTCATATCCTCGTCATCATCAAGAGCTCTCTGGATAGCGGAGAGCGTCCGAGGCGACACAGAGCCATCACCCGTGGCAGCCGGGGCTCGCGGCCCGCTGACCAGCTCCTCTTCTGAACTGCTCCCCAGCAGGGCAGCCTGCAGGGCCAACACGGTTCTTGGAGAAGGGGGAGTGGCCTTGGCCTCCTCCTCTGGCTTCAGTTTCTCACTAGGCGATGACTTCAGGTCAGAAGATTTGCTGTGCATCTTGCTGGAAGAAGGAAGAGACTCTGAATCCACGGCTGCAACCTGCTTAGCTTGAATACCTTAAGAAAAATTAAAACATTTCTCACTACACAGGTCTTCTACGGTTTGATGCTCTGTATCCGGTAAGAGGGACAAGAGAATACTGGTTCCTATAAAGTTTTAAACTCTATTTAATCGTGAACTCAGTTCAGTCATTAGTTAATTTTGAAGCAGGGTGGTACTATCATAGTTCATCCATAAGTAGCTATAAATAATTATTGTTTCATAAGCACAATTCCATTAATAATATCTAGAGGTGGCAGTTTATCAAATTTAGAGCCATGGCATAATGTTAGTTTTTAACCGTCAAATAAACGATGGTGCCTGCTACCTTTTATCAGGATGTAGTGGGAGGTGTCCTCGGAGACCACCCGCCTGGACTCTACCTCCTTCAGAAAGCCCCCCTCGTCTTCATACTGCTTCTGGATTTGTCCTGAGTGCTGCTGATTCATTTCCTTTTGGACATTTTCTATGTGCTGGTTTAGGTAGTTTTTTTTAAGCAAGCCTTTGAGCTGGTACTGTGAAAAGTCATTGGACTCCTATAGGCAAAATAAATAAAATCGTCTTACATTGAATACAAATAATAGTACCATATTTCCACCTTTCCCCGAAAGGGTTAAAAAAAAAATAATTGCCTCATTTCCTCAGTGGTAGTTTTATAAAAGTAAACACTGAATACTAGAAAAAACTATAAGTGCCTTTTTAAAACAAAAAGACATAAGTGGAAGAAATTATGAATGCTGTACTTTTAATCATGTGTTAAAAAATATGCTCAAGCATGTAATATGTGGCAGTATATGATATTTGTTTGTAGCCTTAATACACAATCTTCTAGAATGCAAGTTAAGTACGCACCATCGGCCCACACCCTAAATCACAGCTATCACAGCTATTAATGCTAATAGTTAACAGTCACACAGCACTTCCCATAAAGGGCATTCTGCTAAGTATCTCTGCATAAACTACCACAGTTTGTTCTCACAGTCATTCAATGAGACACATCATTATATCCATCCTAAAATGAGGCTATAAGGACTTCAATCAGTTACGTAACCCCAGAGATATGTGGCCAGTAAGTGGCAGATCTGGGATCAGAAGGAGACTGATTTGCTACCCTTGAGCCCATTTTCTTACAATCATTACTACCGTTATCACTATTACTCGCCACCACTGCTGTGATCAAAATCCCATTTACATGTGTAGGGAGTCTGGAGTTCTTTCCCTGAAGTAAAATAAATATATTCCTATAAAATCAAGATACAAGAATATCTTCTCTAGGCACCATTGCATCTGCTTGTCTTCACATTCTACATGGAAAAACAGAAGGATGCAATGATGGGATAGTCTGACTTTTTCGTATTTCTGGTATGAATTTTAGAACTGTTCAAAAGTTTTTAAAATTTTAAAAAACACTACATCAATTCATTAGGAATAAGGCTGCAAAATTCACACACTCTCCTAGAGTGGGTCAAAGGAAACTATATCAGCATTACAAGTGGTAGCGACAGAAAAGGAAACAGAACTCACTCAGTAGCAACTCAAAAGCGTGGGTGATTAACAGCAGCACCATCTGAGGAGTAAGGGACACCGGATCCCACACACCAGCCCCACTCCCACTTTCTGTGGCTGTGAGGCCACCATCAGGCCAACCTGAAGCAGCTCTACTCCCTGTCCAGAAAGAGGGAGGGGACATGGATGCCCAGTAGCAGCTCTACAGCTACAGAAGAAAATACACTTGGAAGGTCGAGGCCAGGACATACTGTTCCACTGGGTTTAAATTTCACCATGCCATTAACTTCTTTAGATAATGTATCTTATAGTTTATAATTAGTTTTAAGAACTGAAGAATTGAACCATTCATCACATACTGAGCATTTTGTGTAGGCAATTCTGGGCGCACTGCTGAAGATACGGAAGTCAGCAAGACAGGCCGGTTCTAGTAGTGAGCACCCTGAAGCTACACTACAGGTTCTCCAAGAACACAGGGAAGACAAGACCCAGTCTTGGGTGGAAAGTCAAGAACAGTTCTCTGAGTCAGTTTTTACCAGCTCAAACCTACACGTAAGGATGCTTCAGAGGATCTCTGCAATATACAAGCTCTTTACTGGAAACTGAGATATTATATAAGTACCGCTTATAGATTTGCTCTTCTAATGAAAAGTTCTGGTGAGGTTCTTAATTCTAAGCATTAATGTACACATATGTATTACTGAATGTTTCACCTCTGGCATTGCTTCAAATAATGTTCTTCTTCGCTTGGTAAATTCTTTCATATCAGTCAAGATTTCATGCTTCACTTCAGGGGGCAGGCTGCTGAAGTCCTCAGACTCGATATCTATTGCTTGAGGATTATGAAAGAACTCTTCCTGTAAAGAATGAAATATAACGCTGTGACGTGCATCGCATACACTGCATTCTAGTCACTGTTATGGATGCAGATGTGTTCGGATCCTCAACCGTTCTCCATAGTCTACAAGCAGTAAATACAGGATCTGCACAGGTATCAAAGTAAAGGAGCCGAGTGGGGAACGCATCCTTCATTCTTTTATGCCCTCATGAAGAAAAGCAGCACGGAGCAGCACCTCCGAGGACTCAGCCTCTTCTGAGGAGCCAGGGCCCTGTGCAGACAGAGCAGGAGAAGGGTCCTGACCCAGCAGCGCAGGAAGGCTAGAGACCCACAGGTAAGCACATGAATAAACAAGACGAAATCACATGGGTTGATCTGGGATGAGTGGTTAGGAGACTAGGAAAGTATCCAAATGACAGAGAAGGCCCTACTAGAAAAAGGACCTGGATTCAGGGACTGGAAGGAGACTCAGAACACTGACTGGGGACAGAGTGCCCTAAGCGGAAGGAACAGCAAGTGCAAGGGCCTCAAGGCCTTGGCAGTGAGCTGCATGTGTCCAGGCCCTTTTTATTTTGAGACAGCATGTCACTAAGACACTAAGTTCTCCAGGCTGGGCTCCAAATGTGATCCTCTTGCCTCAGCCTCCCAGAGTGCTGGGATTACAGGCGTGCGCCCCCATATATGCCAGCATACAATTGCTTGTAATTCAGTTGCAACCAGAATCATGGAATGGATCCTACAACCAGAACTCTCAAAAGAATTATGTTCATGACGTACCACTGTAACAAAGACTGAGGCACCTGCTGCATTAGAAGTGCACAGAACCTTAGAGCGAAAGCCTTGGGTTCAATTACCAGAACACATACACACACATACACACACACACACACACACACACACACACACACACACAGAGCCTGAGTTGCAGGACCCTGAGGTTTTAGCTCAAATAACTCCCCCTAGATTGCTCAAAGCAATTCAAAATACAAAAATAATGAAATTGGGAATACCAGGATATTATCTGCTACATGAAAAAACTTGAGAAAAATTTCCATTAGAAAAAAACCTCATATATACAACTTCAGTTTGCAAAGAAACTATATTCATTAAAATATGTGTGGCAGCTGGGCATGGTGGCACATGGCTATAATCCTAACACTCAGGAGGCTGAGGTAGGAGGATCACCACGAGTTCGAGGCAGCCTGGACTATAGTTGAGTTCAAGGCCAGCCTGAGCTACATAGCAAGACCCTGTCTCAATAAATAAATAAATAGATAGATAGATAGTGTGGTGATGGCTTTAAAACATGTCCACAAATTCTCTCACATCTTATCTAATTCTCTACCTCTTAACTAGGCGCTGGCCTTAGGATCTGGCTTTTAACAACAGAATGTTCTGGAAAGGATGCTGTACAACTAAGTGAGGTTAGAAGCAATACAGCTCACGCAGGAACTTCCTTTGCGGATGTCTGCCCTTGGAACACGGCAGGGCTTGGGAGACCCCATGCAGGTACTGTGGTGGCCAGCCATGCCAAAGTCTGGCTGGCAGCCAGCATCGCTGCCCACACAGGGTGAGGACGCCTGTGAAGCCACACCAGCACCAGCGCACATCAGCTTGTACCCACGGAGTCTCCGGGGGAGATGTGCTCCCTGAGCTCATCCGCCCCAGGACTGTGACAAGGATGACAGAAAATGCCATTTTATCGTAAGGGACACTGTCAGAGATCTCTCTGTCTCCGTCTCTGTCTCTGTCTCTGTCTCTGTCTCTCTCTCTCTCACACACACACACACACACACACACGTGCTATGGTTTCTATGTAAATATCTCCCCAAAGCCGCATGTGTTCACAGGCAGGGCTGTGGGAGGTGACTGGGTCACAGGCATGTGACACTGTGTGCGCCCACTGATGGCCCTGTGGCCCGCTGGGGGTGACAGCGGGAGGTGAACCCAGTAGGGGTAGGTGGCTCACTGGGGGCGTGGCCGGAAGAGTACATATCCCTCCTCCTCCCTTCACTCCCTCTACTTCCCACTGCCTCTGCCCAGGAGCCAGCTGACTGCGGACTAAAACCTCTACAGACCATGAGCCAAAATAAACCTTTTCTTTTTTAAATTCTGGGTGTCCAGCTGCATGTCCCAGCAATGAGAAAGTACTAAGACAACAAGTATATGGACATGTGTACATCTGAGCATGCACACAGACCCAGACACACACAAAGTATTCACCCATGGGAAGTGGGGGGGTGATCTAAAACACACCCACATGCTATACTCCTTATTTATAGGTGGTCTATTTCCTATATCCACACAACCATGTATCACTATTTATTGATTGATTCATCAGTTGGTTGACTGTGAAAGTTTGGTTGTACAGGTGTGCACAATGGCAAATTCCGTATCTATGTGTAATATACACACACCAATATATACACATGCACAAATACGTAATAAAAAGGCCTGTCTTCACTTTTATTGGAACGTTCATGAATTTACACTACCTCACTGGTATTACTCATTTTGTGCCACTGGTTTCTAATAAAAAAATTCTCAATTCCAAAATTAAATACCTGTAAGGCCTGCTTTTGATCCATTCTTTCTTGCCATGCTTTTTCATCTTCCTCTTCTGAACTGAAAGCCAAGCACATATTTACAATACCTCTGATTCTATGAGTGCCCACAAAACTATTTCTAGAGTACCAGGTGCTACTAGTTACAGGCCACAAGAGGAGACAGCAAGACCCACGTTCCTGGTGTTGTTGAAGCCCAGTAGGGACCACACGAGTAAGCAATTAGAATACAGCCTCAGAAGTTCTGCCAAAGGGAGGTTCCAGGTGCTCTAGGGGCAGTATGGCGCGGTGGGGCGGTATGGCATGGCGCCTCCCCCTAGCTTGGGGAGTCGTGAAACTCCCTGGAATCTCCCACAACTACTCTGGTTGGAGTCAGCTACAAACAAGTGCAGGATCTAGTTGTAGGGTATGGGCAGGTTCACGGAGGAAATTTTGCCCATCAGAAGAATTAAGTTCTGTAACTATGCGGCAACACTGCAATGAAAGCCTGACTGTAGACTGTGTGAAGAAACTAAGGGACGAGGTACAGAGGTGCAATGAGAGGCTAAAGCCTTATCCTAAAGAAATGAAAAGATGGGGAGGGTCTTAAGCAAGGAAATGACAATAACCGGTGTGGTTTTCAAAAATATTCTATTCTACAAAGCAGAGACTGGAGTGTTAGGGGAAGTCACTGCAAAAGTGTCAGGCGGCGCAGGGCACACCGAGCTGTGCAGCGCCTGGACCATGAAGCACAAGGACGCTGTGTGTGCTATTTCAGCAGGGTGGTAGGAAAGACTGCAATGAGCTAAGAAACAGGGAGGGGCGGGAAGTGCACACAAAGGGTAAGGGAACTAAAATCCATGTACGCCTACATTTAAATTCACAGGTCAGCAGATGCTCTTTGGTATGAAAACAACAATAACTCACAAATCACCAAAATACAAAGCCAAAGCGTAAAATAAAAATTTAGTGTTTGAAAAGTACTCCAGAGGGTACAAAGAATGGGTACTTCAGCTACACTAACACTTTCCCTCAGGGCCCCTCACACAGGTAACGCAGGAAGGCTTAACTGTTTTGGAATAGCACAAGGACTAAAATACTTTTCTTATATACACATTTACCTGTGCTTTTCCTCCTCCTGCAAGGGTGGCAAAGCATAGATGTCTTCCTCTCTTTGAACTTGTGTAAGACTAGGGAGGGCTTCATTTCTGAAAAGCACACATAATTTTACACAGAGCTTTGGCGTGACAGTACTTTGCTCAGTGACCCTCTCCCACTGGTTACCCAATCCCTGCTCAAGGGCAGGGGCTTTCTCCTCCCAGCAGGGCTCTTCCTAGACCACTGCTGTGGAAGCTGAGCAAGTTCAGCCCAGAGGAGTTCACAGGGCTCCTCAGAGCCTTGGCCACAGATTCCCTGCTGTCAGCAGAAGGAGCTCTACAAAAGTCAAAGGTCAGGCTGCGTAAGTACAGCGGCTCCAAGGCGTAGCGCTTGCCTAGTATGTGCAAGGCCTCGGTTCAATCCCCACCACTGCAAAAATTGCACATAAAAGGGTGAGGGAGGACAAGCTATGAAGCACTGCACGTTCTCTCTATCAGCAAAGCTGATTCTTATAGAAGGGGGTCTTCACAACTCCAAGTCACCAGGTGCAGGGACACCCTTCTTCCTTCCCTCACTTCACTATGCTCCTATGGAAAGTTAAATTAAGAGAAAGAGAGCCATGGTTCTCTCACCAAAAAACGAGATGTTTTTAAATTAGTCTCTAAAACTAATGTCATTTTCCTCTTGCCTTTTGCTTTTGAAGGCAGATTTGATAGCCTGTCTTTTCAAAAAGGTTTGCAGAAGCTTCTCCGTAGTTTTTCTGGAGTCGCTGGATGCTAAATCCTTCCTCTGCCTTCTCTTTGCCTGTAAACAGGAAACGTGTACGACTTGACTTTCAAGGTAGTGATCTGTTAAAAACACTTCAGGGACTGTTTTCCCACACAGTTTGGTTTGTCTGAGTTTCCAGACTATGGTTATATCAATAAATATTTTAACACTTATGTTATATTAAGGACACCCAGGTTTTCTAACTATTACTTATACAATGTTTGAGAAAACAGTAATTTATTTTGTTTCTGTTAAATGTCTCTTAATATATACATCCCCAAAAATCTAAAACTTAGGCATATAATCAAGTAAGAGTTTTCTAAAATTATTCTTTAAGCTATTAGCTGATACTTCTTTTTTTTTTATAAAAATGCATTTCTTGTATGTAACTCTTAGGGATTCTAAGAAGAATCTCTTCTAAGAAGAATCCCTAAGATCACAGCCAACCACAACATTCAAGTCTAGACATTTTTCCCTGTCGAAGCATTCACAAGTTCCTATTTTTATCCTATACCCCCACTTAATTAGATGCCATGTGCCTGGTGTGACTACAAAGCGATAAACTGACACTTGCCCACATAAAAGTCATACATCCAAAGCCATGTCAACTGCTTGAACGTTTTTAAAAACTACTTTCAGAACAGGAAAGAAACTCATTCTCGTTCTTTTCTGTCACACCCAGTTTACTTCCTGGATAACCCACTTTGGTCGTTACTTGGTACCACACAGCATTTTTACTCCTAAAACCCAATTTATCTTTTTTTTTTTTTTAAAAAAGGCTTATATCTCTAAGGATAGTCAATCTCACATTCATTTCGGGAGACACTTCCTAAATAGGTTTCCCATAATGTTATAAGCAATGGAGGCACAGTTGAAATAAATGTGAAACACTAAACAGACTCTACAGGGGAAACTCTCAATTGTAAGAATCTAGCAGTTTTAGATAAGTTAAATTTTCTTATTATCGTTCCCATGATGTCTCTCATATGATATACACATCTTTTAAAAAGTAAATCTGTTTATGTTAAATTTTTAAAAGCAGTTGAAATTAAAGTGGCTATGCATTAAAATAAGTTGAGCTCTAAAGTTCTAAAAGCGGGTATAGCTTAGAGATTGAGCACTTGCCTGGCATGCATAAGGTCCTGCGTTCAATCCCCAGCACCATGGAAACAAAATAAAGACTGTTCAAACTAAATTTCTAAAGAGAAAATAAAGTTCAATGATACATACCAAAGTCTGTTTCTTCAACAGTGGTGCGTCCCCATCAAATACGAAAATAGGACGAATTCGAAAAAATAAGAGTTTGCAGAGCCGGTGAAACAGAGTGAGAAGATGAGCATTTTCTATGGAGTTCCCGTGGTGATCTCGAACTCCTTTAAGTGCTTGGTTTAACCAAATGCTAATATCTGAGAGAAGTGTTCAAGGAAAACACCCCGGAACATCTTCGTTTTCTCTCACAATTTCAATTTCCTGACGCCGATGTCTGCGAACACTAAATACTAAGCACGGGTCATCACTTAGCTGAAACTATCACATTACGATAAAAAGCAAGCCGTGAGCACCACGGTTGCTCCGCCCACACGTTCCAGCGCTCCCCCCCCTCCACAGGACTTATCACACAGCAGGCAATAAACAGCTGCTACTAAGTGAGCCAGTTAATATTTAAATAAACGCATACCGCCTAACTTTTACTACCGTAACACATCTAGGCCCATCAACAATTAACTGCGTATACACTATGTGACAAAACACGCAGCGGAAGGCACGCTGGTGTTATGTTTATTATTGTAACGCTTGAGCTCTCCCAGGGGCCAGGCATATCCAAGACGCTAGGGAAATGCGTCTGACAATACAGGTGTAAACAAAATAGTCCCTATCTTTGAAGAGCTTGCATTCTAATGAGGAAGACAGTTAAAATATAGATACAGATATATAGATATATCACATCACATTATGATAGACCTTCCCTATAGAATTTGGTTTGCCCATGCTTTCAGAATAGTTTTATCAGTGACTGTCATCAGGATTATGTTATGTTAAACACACCCAGAATTTCCTACTACTCATACAACATACTTGAGAAATTATGTTAGCTTCTATGTCTTTTAGTAACCCCAAGAAGTACACATAAATGCTTTCCAAAGATTATTAAACTGTTAACTTTTTTATAACAATGCATTACTTGTATATAACGGGGCCTCTCAACAGTCAAGATTCTGTCCAACTCCTACAACGTATAGACATAGCCTCTTTTCTCTTCTACTCTTTCCAAAAAACACCTAATATAGAAAATCACCAGAATAATAGTATGAAGGTAGTTGGAAGTCAAGGGCTTCAGCCAGGGAAGGCCGCTCTGAAGAAGCAGAAGTCTACCTGGTCCACAGTGATCTAGAGAAAGGGGCGCACAGGCAAAGGCGCTGGGACAGAGCCACTCCTGCGGGAGGCCCGCGTGGCAGAGGGCGAGCGGCACAGCTGGACGACCTCCGCGTGGTAAAGGGGCACCCTAGGGAACACTACGGATAAATGGTAAGAAAACTAGTTTTAAACGGCTGTAACAGCCCACACAAAAGTGGATGGCAGTGGTGGACACGGGAAGTTGTCAGGTCCTTAGAAAGAGCTACTCTTCTTACCTTCATACGCACTGGGTAAACGTTCTGCTTAGGCGGTTTCTGCTTGCTATATGATCATATGGGATATTATAGCTTGTACCAGGACGTTCTCCCAAACTTCATGCACTCACAGGTGGGGCTTTCCAGGCGCTGGCCGGATACAGGGTGTGTGATACCGGGATCAAGGGCGTGCGGAACCAAATGAGTCCTCTGGCTGAAGTCAGCATAGTTCTGCGTGGGGTAACGGGAAGGTCCCCTGGGTGTGGGCGGCACCGCCCACAAGCCTGGCTGGGATAAAGGGGAAAGGAGGCTGACTTCCCTGCTGCTGCTGCTGCTGCTGCTGCTGCTGCTGCTGCTGCTGCTGCTGCTGCTTGCGGCCCGCTGCCCCTGCCTTGCTGCTTGTTGCTTGTGGCTTCCGCCTTCCTGCTTCCTGCCTGCTCTGCCATAGACTGTTCCCCTCCGCTACGCTGAACTGCCCTGCAGCCAGCCGACTATGATGGAAAGCTCTACAGATTTTGGACTGAAATAAACCTTTCTTCTTTTAATTTGTGAATGCTGGGTATTTCATCTCAGCAATGAGAAAAGTAACTAGGACATGAGATTATATACATTTCTACATAGCCCACTACTTTCAACTTTATACTAGAGAAAATCTAATTTTAGATCAGTGGCTCTCAACCTTACTATCTATTAAAATAGGACATGAAGCTTTTGAAACACAGATTACTAAACCCCATATGCTTAAAATACTAACTTTAAAACATTTCTAAATACTGTATCATGGAGATTGCGGTTAGAGGATTTTTATTTTTTTAATTAATCATAGCTAGTCCCAAGTCCCAGTGAAATCTGAGAATTCCAGTTTGAAATTCTTAAAGAAATATATAAAATCAGGCAAGCTGAAGAAATTTTTATATAATCTGACTGTTCTAATTTCACTATGTTTATATAAAGCAAATAGTTTACATTTCCTGAAGGATTAAAAAAGTTAAAATCTGCAGCAAGGCCCAACATCAGATTGGAGCTTCAGATCCAGTCAATAACACTTTAAAAAAAAAAAAACTTCCTTAACCATGCAGTTAGGTAACCTAAAGTTTAATAAATCTTCATCTGTACACACAGTTTATTGTAGTATCTTCCAATTATAGTTAAATCCATTTCACAAATGTTAATGCTGATAAGAAAGTAAAGTTAATATTTAAAGTAAACATTTAAGATATTTAATTCTATAAAGAGACTCAGCTATCCACGCAGTTCAAACACCAAACACTTTATTTTAGAGGGCCAAACATAAATTATGAACCTGCTGTAACTGTAGATAAAGTCTTTGAAAAAAAGCAAAACGATAAAATCCATAATTTAGATGCTTGAATTTCCATAAAAACAAAACAAAGATCAATCGTAAGTAACCAGGTACTATATATGTAAGGTTATCATTGTAGCTAGAATATCTCTGACAGTCCCCTTTAGAGGAATATTCATTCCTTCATTAAAGCCTCATAGCTTCATAAAAATGACGTCCCCTCTCAAACGGGCCTCTGCGAGCTGTCTGTATAACAGATACTTTAAATTATGTGGTTTACCCTTCCTTACTCTGACAACCTAAAACTTAGAATGCTGAATTTCAAGTGTCATCTCAATAGATTTACAAACTCTTAATGCTTTTGCAGAGCTTCAATGTAAAATGACCCTAAATCTTTGCTAAAGTTTTATGGGTCCTGTCACTGAAAATTATCCTCAGTTGTCAAAAACCTTTACAATGCAATGATACCCAGTGAGCACTAGAGGGCACCATAGTTCATGGGTTTTAAAACACATTTTCCTCAACTGAAGGTATCCTGAAAACTTTTAAATACATTCATTACTAATACATTTTCAAATTATTCACTTGGAAAAAAAAATTTAAAAATTAACAGCGTGCTTCCCCAGTCAATGGCTTCTTTGCAAAACCGACACGGGCTCAGAGCAGTTACTGTATTTACAGAACATTCTGGTTCCCATTTAGGAAACTTGTGTAACCAGTCGAAGGTGGAGGGGATTATATAACGAATAAAAAGTCAAAACTTCGAAAATAGCATTCGACGTTGTCCGCCTCCTTAACAAATATAAGTGGGGCAGGCCTCAAAGGCACAGGCACGGAACCTGAGGCACTTGGAGGAAAGTGGATCCACCTTGAGACAATAATGTTAAGTGAACTGACACGAGCTTAACTATCACACGGCTTCATAAAAGATTGTAAGCGGAAAAACTGATTTTTTTGCAAACGAGACGGAACCCAGAGATGAAGAGAGAAAGAAAAGTAAAAACAACTAAGATGAGCTAAGATGTGTTATATCCATGTACCAAACACCCGAGATGAAGGAAGTCATTACGTACTGCAAATATGTACTAATAAAAATAAAATTTAAAAAAACGATCAGAATTGTACTTAGTCCATCCACTGCTGACCTCCCACCCGGCATAAGTTTAAGATTCACGGTACTGACAGTGCCTGCCGCTACTCCAGACTCCCTCCACTGAGAGAATTCCTTTAGAACTCCCCCTACCAAGCTTCACGTCCACTCTGCAGACGAGACAACTACACCGCAGAGAGGCATCACGCACTGGCTGCCAGCGATAAAACCAGATTCCAAGGCAGAGCTGCACGACTGCAAAGCTGCGGGGAGGAGAAACTTAGCAAAAAAATGACTAGGAGATTCTGTACCCCCGTCCCGGGCCCCGGAGCCGCGGGCGGAGCCCACGAGTGCGCGCAGAGGATACCCACGGCGAGGATCTTCCCCTCCAGCGTCTCGGGGTTGACCTGCCGCCCCGCGCTCTCCAGCAGCTTCCACAGCCCCTGGACCCCCATCGGCCGGGACTCTCCGCGATGGTCCCCTCGGAGCCGATTCTAATTCCTGTGCAGGGGGTGGAACCACCGCCCGGGGGCCCGGGAGAAGGCTCCGAGTCGGGAAAGACGGAAAACGAGAACCCACGACCTTCCTGGGGCAACCGGCCTGGGCGCGGGCATCAGGAAAGGGAACCCCACGCGCGGCCCTGCCCAGGTGCTGACACCGCCCCCCGGAAGAAAGAGCGGACCATGGAGGGCCGGCGATGGGAGGAGCAGAGCCCAGTCCCGCCCAGTGCTGCCGCCCAAACATTTAAACTGGGTGCTGGATAGAAGACGGGGATGAGAGGACAACGCCCGCTAGCCAAACAGCTAGAAACAGCACACACTCGTTGTACTACTGGTTGGTCGGTAAACCCTTACGGATTGGCACCTCTCGCCTTCCGTCCAACACGATGGGCCGAGCGGAAGTCCCGCCCTACGTGATTACGTATATTTGCTGCGCCTGCGTCGCTGCACAAATGAGAGGTCAGTGTTTGCATCTTGATAGGTCTGAGCTGTCACCTTGCTGCACGCTTATTGCAGTTAAAAGAGTTAAAAGCATGTACACAAGGTCTTCTTGTTGACGAGTTTTACCCGCCTTTTCAGTGTAATTTTCTACCCATTGCACTGCCAGTTTTGAAGACTTGCGGCTAAATACTGTGTTACACGTAAAGAGACAACAGGTGGACTCTTTTTTTTGGTTTTTACATTGTTGCAGTAGCATATAGTAACTTGATGATAATACAATTCAACGTATTACCCTTGAAATATTCTTTAGTTTTATCTAGCACCTAAAGCGTAATTGCCATAGTTGAGGGTCAGAAATTAATTCCCACGGAGGTTCCAGGAAAATCTGGCTTGTAATGATTCAAGAGTCAAATCTCAACATTCAAATCTCAGCCGTATCTGATTATCGTCCTGGGCATTGCTGAAATCACACTTGTCCAAAGTTTTGTTCATCTGTAACAGCACAAAAACCAACATTGCAGACTTGTAAAGAGTAGAAGCAATGTGTGCAAAACACTATAACTACTCAACAAATGATAGTATTAGCACGCCTATTTGTTCATATTTCACCTACACTATTGAAAACGATTCTAAGTAAAAAGGTCGCTTTAAAGTACTCCTTTGTAAATAGAAATGCATCAAAAAACAGTTTTTAGCAAAACCATTTCTGTGTCCAAACAGATGGTTCATGGTAGCCATGTTGATCAGTAATGAATTTTAGATTTGGGGATTTTTTTGGCAGTTTGTTCATTGCCAAAGCAATCAACAGAAATTGTTCAAGTTATATTTTACTAAAAGTAAAATAACTGTCTACTTTTTAAGCAGCAGGACATCCTGAGGTTACTAAGGAAATGCTGTTGGGAACAGGTCCATACTCACATCTAATCCAACAGTTGACCCTTCCAGAGCAAGCTTATAAGAAACTGATTCTCATGTGACACAAGCTTGGGCAACTATTCCTAAGGAGAGTATTCCCACCCAGTCCTTACACATTCTTCAGGGCTCCTGAGAGCCTTATGCCGAACTCTTAGCCAGATTACAGGAAGTTGCCCAATGACAGATACCACATGCCTAAGATGCAGAGATTGCTGTGTTGCAGCTAGCTTTTGAGAATGCTACGAAGGACTGTAAACATAGGTTAGGGGCCAACTGAGTAACTAAAAAATCTTGGAAACTATTTAAAAGTATGCTGGAATGTAGTTACCAAAAGTCGTAAGTCCTCTACGTTTGCTCAAGCTATGTTTAGTTTAATTTTTAAAAATCAAGCTGCTTCAAAAATGTTTTAATTGTGGCAAAACGGCATATTCATAAATAATGTACTCAGCCCCAGACAAAAGAGGGTGCAACCATCCCTCCTCCAAGGGTAAAGTGCCAGGCCTCTACCCTAGCTATTGGAGGGAAGATCATTGAGCTAGTCAAGATCACTCTAAATGTTTTCCAGATGAATCTAAACATTTTCCCACTGGAAGAAAACAGGATGTGGGCCTGACTCCAGGCCCAAAAAAACAAGAAGGGTATTTACCATACAGGGTCACAGCCACAATCTTCAGTGGGTCTCCAGTAGACTTGAGTCCCTTATCATCAGAACCTCAGGAAGCTCAAGGTTAGACCTTCCTGCTGCTGAACAGGTGACCTTGGTTGACAGAAATAAACCTGTTAAAATCCCCACAGGAATCTGGGGACATCTTCCCTTAGATGCTGTAGGTTTAGTCTTAAGAAAAAGTAAGTCGAACCTACAGGGTGTTGTACTTCCTAAGGTTATTGTTTCAAACTATTTGAGAGAAAAACAAGTTGTGGTTCAGTCTCATGATGTCTGGGTTTTTGAACAAGATTATATTGCCCAATTGATTATTTTACATATAATCAAATCCACAGCTGCTGTTCAGGAACAGATCTGAGGGAATAAAAGATCTGGCAGTACCTCCCATAAAGGAGTATTTTTTAATTCAAGATATCACAAGCCAACAGCTCAGATATGCTATGAAGATTAAAGGAAAATATTTTCTAAGATTAATGGATACGATGCAGATGTTTCAGTGATGGCTTCCTCTCAGTGGTCACCCGCCTGGTCCACTTGAGCAGCAGCCACCTCCTTGGGGCTTGATTCACCCAGGCAGCTCATGCAGAGTTCTGCAGTTCTGCCCTGTGTAAGTCCTAATAGCTTTATGGGAGTCTTTCAGCAGTTTATTGCAGAGATCTCAGTCAGTTTGTAGAGCAGGGGTATACATGTTGATGGAAAGATGCAAGATATATGTTCCAGGACAAGAACAGGGGAAAAAAATCAACCAGACAATCCTGGACCCATAGAAGTTTATTAGAGGAATTTAAGGGAAGATCCTGGGTATGAGACAAATTTTACTGGGGTTCACTGTGGCTCTTCCCATTCCCAAACTGTACTGTCATTAAAATGGAAAACTGATGTTCCTGTTTGGGTGGATCCATGGCCCCTAACAAAGAAGCTCATTTGCTTAATAGAACAGTTCAAGGTGAGACACACATTCCACTAGCCCTTGGATTATTCCTGTTTTTGTTATAACAAAGAAACCAGGAAAGTGGTGGCTGTTTTAGAATTTAAGAGCTATTACATGTGTTTACCCTATAGGCACTCTGCAGCACTCTCGTTCTATTCCACAGGAGTGGCCTACAATAGTTATTGATCTTAAGGACTGCTTTACTATCATCCCCTTTAAGTCTGCAGGACCTACCTCATTTTGCTTTTTCTGGTCCTGCCACTATCTCTGCCCAGCCTATGTGTAGATATTAATAGATTGTTTTGCCACAGTGGATGATGAACAGTCCCATCCTGTGTCAGTATTTTGTTGGTAGGCTTTGGATCTGGTTAGAGGAAGGTTCCTGCCAGCCTATATAATACATTGTATGGATGATGTATTGCTTGCTGTCAATTCTCAGCAACAACTTACTCTTCTTTTGCAGAAACTAAATGGGTTTTGACACAACATAGATTATGCATAGCACCACAGAAAATTCAGACTCTCTATAGTTACTATATAGTTAACTATATAGTCTGAATTTGGGAAATCTGGTAACAGAAAAGAGCAGTTCAAGTCCAGAAATTAACAGTAAGAAGAGACTCATTACAAACATTAAATGATTTCCAAAATTTATTGGGGGATATTAACTGGATTTACCCACAGCTAGGAATACCTACATATTAGTTAAGCAATCTATATAAAACATTACAAGATCAAAATTGGAATTCTCCCTTTATTCTTACACCTAAAGCCCTTAAAGAGCTCCAGGTGATAGAAACCACTTTGGCAAACAGACATGTGTTCCAAGTTATTCTAACTGTGCCTCTTATGCTGATTTTGTCACCCATTCCTTAGACTTCTTGGTCAAGTAGTGAACAATAAATGCCAACGTATTGGGTGATGTTGTCTCAATCACCAGCTTATAAAGTCTTCAGAAAAAAAATTTTTTTTATTCTCTTTACTGTTTTGAATAATCTTCCACTCTTACATCTAATAATCTGAGCAACATAGTTGAATAGGTAACATAACTACTGTTAATTCCTATCATTTTGTTTTGAAGCCCTGTATAATTTTTAATGTTCTTCTTTGTTTTATGTCTGTGATGTTGATATGTTGCTATTGTTTTGTTTTGTTTTTTACTACTCTCTTTAAAATTTTTTTTAAAAGTCTTCTGACTTTTATAAATCAAACGGCTGTGCCAATTCAGCAGGTCCACCATCACTGCATGCAGCTGTTTGGATTTGATCCCCATCATAACGTACTGCCTTTTAATCTTACACAGCATACTCATTTATTACAGACTTCCTTGGTCTGGAAGATAGCCCTTGCAGATCATGTAGGATTAGTTGATGCTCATTATCCTTCCCATTAAGTATGTACAACTACACTGTTATTACTTGATAATCTTACCTAGAAATAGACAGTTTCTCTTATTAATGCCTCAGCTTACTTTATGGATTGATCTTCTCTTGGTTTGGCTGCTTACTGGACTACAGAAAATTGCTACCCCTGGACTTGTGGCTCAAGGAGCAGAATTAGTTGCTGTAATTACCATATTGGAATGTACTCTGGCAGAACCTGTTAATAGTTCATGTGATTCCACCTATGTAGTTAAATGCTTGGAGACGGCCAATATAAAGGGCACCCTGAGTCTATCTCTGTTCGGTCTATGTTAACAATTACAGAAAGCCATTTGAAATAGGACTGGCCCTTTCTATAAAGGTCATGTATGCTCACATTCTGGACCACCAGGAGAAGGAAATTATCATGCCAAAATAGACTCATCACCTTGACTTTTCAACAGGTGGTACTTCCCCTTTCTTATTTCCATGCACTCACCTCTGGCTTTAAACTTTTGAGATCAAAGGCACACCACCCTGTAAAATCTTGTCCACCATGTCAAGGTTTGCCTATATCAGTTCCATCAGACTGTGGTCCCTGAGGCCTTCCGCAGGATGAGCTCTGGCAAACTTATGTGGCACGTAAGTCCAAATTTGGCAGACTTCAGTATGTGCATGTTAGTATAGATACTTACTCTCACTTTAGACATTCTACCTGCCATGCAAGAGAGACTGCAGGGCATACACAGCAATATTGTCTCTTGGCATGTGCAAAAATGGAAGTCTGTAAGAAAATAAAAACAGATAATTGTCCTGCCTATATAAGCTTTGAAAAAATTTTACAACGGTGTAATGTTAATGATTCTATGGAATTCCTTCTAATCAAGCAATTGTTGAACATGCATATTTTACATTAAAATAGCAATTACAAAAACAAAAAGGGGGATAAGTCGTAACAAGCCACAATCCCACCTTGAGCTTACAATGTTTACACTTGATTGTCTGCATCACGCTGATAGTGTAGATAGCACCCTGGCAGAATTACACTGGTCAAAAGTAAGTACAAAAGCATGGAAAAAGGAGAAAGCACAAGAGTTACGGTGGACCCTGAGGACAGGGAAATGGAAAGGAGACCAGTTACCCTGTTAGCATGGGGTTTGGTTGTGTCACTGCAGGAAGTGGACAGACAGTGTGGGTGCCCTCTAGGAGCATGGGACCATGGAGGAAGGCACCCCCTTGACCTGCCCATGGTGGAACTTGACTCCTCTGCGCTCCTCATCAGGGAGAGCCTTCTCCCAGATGAAATTTGAAGAAAACTACCCAGGAGGCAGTAAAACTTCTCTAGAATGCTTGTAACATCTTCGTTGCTGTGACTAATGCCAAAGCATGTAAGGATTGATAGGATTTATGACAATTTGTCGTATTGTTTTGTTGAGTCTTCAGACCACAGGAAACAGATGCAACTGCACTTTGCTTCACTTCTGCTGCTGCTACTACAAAACCAAAAAGGCAGAGATGTAGGAGACCAGATACTGAGGATCAAGGCCTAAATGACCTTCCCTCTGAGCACTGAGGAGGAAAACAGCATGCAGGCACGCTGGCACATTGCACTTCCAGGAAAGTGCAATGTCAACACAGCTGAGACTGGTTGTTTACCTGGTCTACACTATACTATAGATAACTAAGAGATGAATCTTCTGCTACCTTAACTGCTTGGTCTCAGGTCTAAGTAAATAGAGAGAGGAGGGCCAGCTGCATAGAGCTCTTGTCCACGAGAGCTCCCTGACTCCTCGTTCTACACTAACTCTGTGCCCTTTTTATCCTTTGTTCCTGTTTACCTGCCCACCTCGGTCGGGGATAAACTTGTAGACTGGTTCCTACAAAGGCAGAACTGAAAAACGGTACACTCCAAAGTCATACAGTTACTTCCTACCTAAAACAAATCCACAGTAACACCCACATCATTAAAAGTAGAAAACAAAACTTTATTTGATGAAAACTTTTTAAAAGTTCCAGTATGAAGTAACAAAATCAACAACCTACAAATCTTTTTCAGGCATTTGCATTTCAAGCAAAATATTCTCTTCAGAAAAATGACCATTTCATAATATATACCCCTTTCTGTAGGCTCGACATGAGTGAATAAATGGATATAAAATTCAAGAGAAAAAAAGGAACACACTTAAAAAATAAAAATCTGAATCCTCTCTTTGAGGTGTATTGCAAAATGGTACCAACATTTTCAGCACCTTGTAGTTACCAAGTTACTGATCTGAGTCCTAGAACAAGGCCCTGAAATGAAAGAACAAGAGATCCAAGTTGTTTGTGAGTCACAGGTTGGCAGCAGAAAAACTGACAGCAGCCAGAGAGGAGCTCAAGTATATGAAATCCACACTTCTGAAAGAGCTAACTCACTTCAAACAGCTAATTAGCTATGTGATTCAAAAAAGGAAACTGCTCAGCATTTAGAATACAGATAGTTGTTCTCTGACTGACCTGGGTACTTCTAATGCATCTGCAATGCTGTTGGTAACACAGGACTCCAGTGAAGGGACCAGTCAGAAGATCTCACAGCATGGAATTACTATGGGTATGGAAAACTTGCTTTTTGACTCTATTCCTATTCCAGACTTACACAAGTTTTTCAAGACCTATGGTTCTTGTCAATATTCACTCTTAACATACCAAGTTTAGAACATGAAGAATATCTGAACCAAGGTACTGTTGCCTATTTGCACCAATAGATCAGTCTCTTGAGTTTTCTCTTTTGCCTCTTTATTGAGAATCCTGAGACAAGCAGGAAACATATGAGGCAAGTAAAATACTACAAGTGAAAGAACTACTAGACTCACAAAATAATTTAAAATTACATTTAACCATGAGCAAAAACTAGAAATTGACAGCCCCCATTTTTTTTTAAGGGCAAATGGTGCTTTACATCTTGATCTTAGGAATGCAACTATCTGTACCAAATGTCTAGCGATCAAGTCATGAGAAATCACTTCATGCTTAAGTATTTCAAATCTAGATGCTGTTAAGTGAATTTGTATTTTTGTTTAGAAGCAGCTGCAATTTTATCTGATTTGATGAAATGTTTTCTCCAGATTGTTTATATACTCTTCATTTTAAAAGGGCAATAGTCTGTGCTTATCTGCTTATATATCTGAAGTCACTCACCATAATCATATATAAGCTTATTTACTAGAGAACTACAAGGTTATGCTTTTTACCACAAAATCCATTCCTACTAATGTAGATTGAATAAAATTTCCTACTGTCATAATGTAGTCCTGTACATAATTGCTGTATAGGTCACATCAGTCATCAGTACCCAGCATATTCAGTCATGCCCATCATAATCAGCATAGCCCTGGTAGCCACTGTTCCTTCTCTCATGGATACTAGACATCTTTCTCCAAGTTGAGTCCTGATGGAAACTTGCACTGAAGGACCGGCCCAGACGCCCGTGCTGCTTCTTGGAGATATTGTCTTCACTCTCAGATTTGGCAATTCCTTGCGCATGTGTTGGAGGTTGGGATTCTTGTCTAATGGTTCCAAATGGAAAGTGCCAAAGGCCAAATCTTTGCCAATTAAGTCTCTGGAATGCTATAATGCAGTGCAAATTTCCCCCAACCTAAGAAGAAAAGAAGAATTAGGTGAACAAAAGAAATGTATATAAATTTGCGGGTCCCTATGGACTCCTATTATGGTTTTGATTTAAAATATCCCTCCAAAGTCTATATTATGTTTGGAGATGGGGCTTTAAGGAGGTGACTGGATCATGAAGGGTCTAACTTCATCAGTGGTTTAATTTATTGACAAAATCACCATGTGATGGTATTATTGGGAGGTGATGGAAACTTATGTGGTAGAGTTTAGTCAAAGGGCATGAAATCATAGGGCCATGACCTTGAGGACTATATTGTGTCCCTAGACCTTCTTCTTGGATGTTTTTTCTTTCTCTACTTCCTGACTGCCATGAGGTGAGCAGCTTTCCTCTGGCATGTCTTTTTGCCATCATGTTCTGCCCTGACAGTGTGATACTCTGCCTTCCCACAAGCCCACAGCAATGGAACCTGCTGACCATGAACAGAAACCCCCGAGCCCGTGAGCCAAAATAAATATTTCCTCCTTTCATGTTTACTTGTGTCAGGTATTTTGCCATCCCCATGGAAAGCTAACAGAACTCCCTTGTTTTAATTCTCTTCTGCATGCCTCAAAACAGTACTTCTCTGTTCATAGACATTATCAGAGCACACTATCCTGTGTGCTTTCCTGAAGACTACTACAGATGTAATGAAGAAGAATACTGATGTCTAAGCACTTCTGTCCTCCATACATGCCTCTCAACATACATTCTCACCACGGCATCTGCCTAATTCAAACATCAAGATTATTCTTCTATTCTTCTCATGGTCTTACATTAATACAGTTGTAGGAATCAGACATCCACTTCGTGCCTACCACTTATCTACTTTTCTCTGCAAGTTTCCCCCTGCAGCCTTATCTGTATACACAACCACAATTAATTTGGCCCTACCTGGGTTAAGACTGTGAAAGAAAGATCAGTCTCAGTCTGTTCATCTGAAAAGAAGTCATAAGTTGAAGGATCATAATCTTCAAGAAATAACTAGGCAGGGCCAGGGACTTAACTCAGCAGCACAGTGCCTGCTTGGCAAGTGCAAGGTCCTGAGTGCAAGTCCCAGTACCAAAAGAAAAAAAAGAACGAACCAGATAAAAGAAGAGCTAAGAACAACATGTAGCCTCTATAAGAGCAAGAGAGATTACTGGCAACTTGACTTCTCGTATTATTCCAGTAGCAGGTACCAAACCATTATAACTCCAGGCTGCGTTCTTTGAGTTCTGAATAGCTCTATGTTCTTACAATAAGTTTCACTTGTCTAAAATGGTTTAAATTAGGTTTCTATAATTTACAACCTGAACAGTTCTAAGTAAAATACTGCACTTTGGACTTGTGGGCAATGCCTTCCAACACAGTGATGTTCTTACCTTCTTTGTTTTTCGAAACTGCAGTCCTCTCTCTAAGTGCCGGATGTCTAGGTATTCTGGGTTTTGAGTGTTTAAATCAGTAACAATATCTGCCCATCTATAGTTAAGAAGAAGATACAGCACAATTTTCTTTAGGTTCATAGTACCAGTGTAATGGAACTTTTCAGAAGAGCAAGTTGCTACCATATTATCATAGCGGTAATTAGAGATAATTCTCTTATCGCAGCATTGTTTCATCTACTAAGCTTTAAAAACTTCTTTTATGACAACTGTGTCTATCCAGCTATTGGCAAGGTCCTGTTTATAATTCGTTACTTTTCCTATAAAATAAATATATGTCCACATTTTCGATCACATCCTGCAGGCTCGAGCAGCAGCATGCCATATTTTCTTCTTAATTATAATCAAGTAGATTATTTGAGATGAGCTCTTGCTATGTTACCCAGGCTGGGCTGTAACTCCTGGGTTTAACCAGTCCTACTGCCTCAACCTCCTACATAGCTGGAACTAATGACACGCACCATGATGGCTAACTAAATTTATAAAAGAATTAAATGGCAACAAATCTCCATCAATATATTGATTGTACAGAAATCCAAGACTATCACAAAACAAGTATTAAACTGATAAGTGAATTTGGTAAAGGCATAAAGTTTATATAGGAAAATGAGTTGGCTTTTTTTATACAACAAGAAGTGGATAATTAAAGTTTTTAAAAGCTAAATTTATAGTAGCACCAAAAATATAAGACACAGGAAAAATTAATAAAAGGTATTTATGACTCTATATTGAAAACTACAAAGCACTTCTAAGAGAAATTAAAGTTCTAATTAAGGAGACATATGGTCTGTGTCCATAGATTCAGGGGTTCCATATTGTTATAATGTCAGTTCTCCCCAAACTAAACTATGAATCTCACTGATTCTACCTTAATGAAAATTTCAACAGGTTTTTGGCAGATATTGGCAAATTTCTGAAATTTTTATGGGAAAGCAAACTTCTAGCTGTATTACTTAAATGAAAAAACAGACATGAAACTTTTTAATATAATTTTATTTACATGGAACTCAAGAACAAGCAAAGCAAATCTATGATGACAAAAAATCAGAACACAGGTTGCCTGTGGGGATGGCAGGAACAGAGAATGGGGTGCTCTGTGCTTTCTACGGTAAAAGATGTACCACATCTTGACTGGAGTAATGACTACAAAGATAAATGTATTTATTGGCACTGGTCAAGATCCGTGCATTTCACTGCTTCTAAATCTTAGGTCAATTAAAGAAAGAAAAGGAAAGTTAACGTACTTTTTACAGTGAATGGCTGGGTGTTTCCTACTTGATTCTCCAATTAAGATCCAATATTCTACTTCCTGTGGTGAGAGAGGACCCCTGCTAAATAGAAAATACATTCCAAGTGAATGTAAAAGTCACTTACTCCTTTGAGTATACTTCCCCAACTATATATTAATAAAAGACATACTAACATCTAACATTTATTCAAAGATGACATTTACTAGTCTAGAACAGATACTAGGGTTTAGGCTTGGGCAAACTTCTCAAGGCCATTAAAGAGACTCATAAATTAAATTTAGACCTTAATTCCTTATTCAAAAGCTGTGGCTAAGAAAGTTTTTATATACCACCCCTCAGATCCTCACATAAGAGAAATAAAAATCCTAGGTGCTATCAACACTCTTAAGCTACTCTTCTATTTTTCACTATATTTCCAAGAATTTTCAAAAGGTACCCAAAAACTGTAACCCTAAGCAGTAATGCGCTGATGGAACTTCAGAACACTGAGGCCCTAGTCCCACCTCTGGAAATCTTCATTCAAACAGGTCAAGAATGGAGCCTTGGGATTTGTTTTTTTTTTTTTTATCTCCAGTGATTCTTAGGCATAAGCACTGATGAGGAACTCTTTAAGGAACAAAATAGAAGTATAATTATGTTCATGTGTGGTTGATGCCTGAAATAAGGCGATGCCCCAGGATGAGAAGATAAAAGTATCAACAATGTACCCCACTTGAAGTTCCAGCTCCAGAGAAATGGACAAAGCACCTTGGAATTTGGCGAGACCAAGTAGTTCCCCTCTTCTTCTCATCCACAAAGCTGTAATAGCGAGCTTCTCCCAGCTTGCTCCCTCCTATCTCAGGATACCTCTCCTCACCCTCCCAAGGGGCTCTGGGCGGCACTCAAAGAACCCGTGGCCTCCAGACCCAAAGAATTCACCCTATATGACCAAACCATGTTCTTCTAACTGGGCTTCAGCCTCCCCCGAAGAGTAGTACTGACCACTGAGCTGTTCCTTCCTCTTCCTCAATAACCCTACCGATTCACGTGTGACCGAACCAGAACCACAGCAGGGCGAGCTGGCCTTGCCCAACAGTAACCAAGTATTCGTGGCTTTTGTTTCCACCCACTCTGAACTAGAACATTTCCCCTTGTGCTTTTAACCATCCTGGCATTTGCTCAAACCATCACCAAAAAAAGCTTGCCAAGGAAGAAGGAAGTATTCAACTGTTAAGTTTTCTTTTTAGAACTGCCTCTTTCAAAAAGTTAAGTCTGCATGTATGTACTGATACATACTTCATAAAATACAAACTCTGGGTTAAACTGACAAAGAAATATAATGTGAAGGTGATTCAGTTCGCAATATTAGGAATAAAACTTGGCTCTGAGCCTCCTTGAAATCAGGACTAAGTGGAAGCCCCGATAATTCCACATTTTTTGCCCCAGAAAGGGAAGATGCTTTTTATTTACTCAGTGGTGGCAATCTTCTTGACACAATGTTCATGTGAGACCCTGAATGGGGACAATGACATCCAGCAGGCAAAGTCCTTTGAAACTGTTTTATAACAGACATAAAAGAGATTCTTTACATGACTTTGCCTCACATCATGACTGAATAATACTTGGTAAGTGGATTCTTTGTTAAAGTACAATGAATAAAACGCAGTTCTGCAGAAGAGTACGCTATAATGTTTAAAGCATAGCTTGATGTAAGGAGAGTAGATTATCAAGCTTTCCAGTTTCCAGGAGATGTCAAGCATTTTTACGGTCCTTTTTACAACACATTTTCCTGGCAGAGTGCTCACATAAAATACACAGATGCTTACCTGAATGCTTTATTAGCTTTAACTGGGGTTGCTTCAAAGCCTATTGGACAAAAATAATGATTCTGGCAATGATAGATATAAGCCAGCGATTCATCTTTCAGTCCACGTGTTAACTTTGACAAGGCACCGGATGCTTCAAAAGACAAAACCAAACAGAGGGCGCATAAAGCACTGGCTGTTTCACACGGGGAATTAGTTAAGGAAGAGAACACAGAAAAGACATTACTTGGGACACACTGGCACTGCTGGGAGAAAACAGAAAGCCATTGATCCGCACAAAAAATATGAATGAATTTATTTTCAGCTCTATCCTTTAGACAAATTCAGATTAAGCAGCAAAGAAAAAAACTAAATATGTTCATGTTTACCAAAATGTTCTAGTAATACACAAAGCTGTCTATGGAATTTTAATTATTATGTGTAAAACCTAATATCTTGTGTTTATAGCAATAGTCTGAATCTTTTTTGAGTATGCACATCTGTCATTAAAAGTCCTGAATAAGCATCTCAACATAGGCACTTGTTTATAAGCTGTATTCACATACTACATGCTAGAAAGTCTTTGTGAGAGATATACAAAAAGTAAGAACTTTAAATTAGATCAAAATGTAGATACTATAATATGTATAGGATATGTACAACCCAATTTAAAGACCACCGATATATATGGATAAATTTAAACAGCTATAAATAAGCTTCAAAAAAGTCAGCTTCCCGCACTGACACACTCTTTCTAAGAACTGCTACCCAGACCAAAAAAGTAGCTCAGAGGGGTAAGAACATCTGGGCAGACTCAGGCTGGAGTACTACAACAGCCTCTTCAAACCTTATTCCTCCTTGTGTCTTTCCCACAGCTATAATAGTTGTCAAGTAATTTCAAAAGTATTACCATAAGAAACAAGTTTTTACCAGCAATCAGTACTCAAAGCCATTAACTGAGGTTTCATTAACTCGCATTCCTGGAAGAAATTAAATTATTCATTAACAAGTGGCCCATTAAAACAAGAAATCCTGAAAGTACTAGATAAAAGCTTGCAAATTACAGTTACAATGATTGACTTTCTGGCCCTGAAAGAGGGAAGGACCACTAAGAACAGGCATGGCTGTCAAAGAGACAGGTCCCACCAGCCACATACAATTGATTTTGCCCATGGTGATACTAACATTTCTGGTTTAAACTCTTTCTCCAGACTTCAGCTAGACCTTCTGCATAAAATGCTTACTTGGTAGCCTACCACCTGAGCACCCTGAACAGTCAGATCCTTTCTACTAAAATCTCTACTGCATAATGATAACCACTAAGTCTTTCTGTAGTTTTTGGTTCTATTCCTGACAGCCTGAAAACTGGTACCAGTGGTCAACTCTAACAGGAATATTTTAAGAATTAAAAGTTTTAAAAGGCATTAATATGTCATCACCACAATTGAACTTGATTGTAGGTAGGTCCAAAGATAATGAATATATATAAATGTGGAGTTTAGACTCCTCACAAATGCAATAATTACAAAAGATGCTTATATACATAACTGAAACAGAAAATTTTTGGCAAAACTTTTTTGTGGCACTGGAATTGAACAAAGGAGGACTCTATCCCTGAGCTACAGCTGCAGCCACCTTCACATTTTTTATTTTGAGCAAGGTCTTACTAAGTGAATCTTTTTTGTTTTTTTGTTTGTCTGTTGTGATGCTGGGGATCAAATCCAGGGCCTCATGCATGTCTGGCAAGTGCTCTACCACTGACCTATCTCCTCAGCCCGGAAACAGGCATTAAAAGTGTTACAGACAGCTGAGATAGATAGAAATACTATAGGCAGTCAGACAGGGCTGGGCCCTCGAAGAAGCCAACATAAAAGATAAGGTACCTGTGGGCCAGACCTCAAGACGGAAGACTAAACAAATGCATCCACATACCTCCCCAGGGATGAACAGCAGGGACTGACCACCTTGAAGAGTCTTTGACCCGACCCTTACGGGAAAAGCCCCTGACCTAACCCTTAACGGGAAAAGCCCCGCTCTGCATGCCCGCTTGTTACGTGACTCGCTTTCCCATTTGATCCCAGTCCACTCAGTCTTACCTGGACAATTATACCTGTAATCTTATTGGCGGACCATAGTTTTGTGCATTTCCCCTGCCTTGGACCCGCCTCACCTCATGGTTTTTCCCTATAAAAGTCCCTGACAAAGACAGAGTTGGGGGTAACCCACTCGGGCCCCCATTTTGTCCTTCTCTTGGACAGAAGCTTTCTTTCTCCCAATAAATATATTCTGCTCTTAACCTCCGTTGTTCCTAAAATTCATTCTTCGGTTTTAGAGAACACGAACTCATCTGATATCATTCAGGTTGGGATATTTATTTTCCTGTATCAAAAGAACTTAGCATGGCTGGGCAGGGTGATGTGCACCTGTAAGCCCAGCACTGGGGAAGCTGAGTAAGGGTGATGTCACATTTGAGGGCAGCCTGGGGCTACATAGCTGCACAGCAATTTCAAAGCAAACCTGAGCTATGGAGTGAGACCTTGTTTAAAAAAAAAAAGCAAACAAAAATTTTCATCATAATTTTTCAATAGAAATTTTTTTGTATTTCACACTTTCTTCCTTTCCTAAATCAAATGTAATTCAAAACTTCTTTAATGAGACTATAAATAGTAATTAGTGTCCTATCTCAGAGGCAAATGAGATAAATCTCATTGATATTCACATCATTGGTCTGCTACAGATATCCTTTGACCACTTCTTTTTCTGCAAGACTTTAGCTAATTTTTCTTCTGTGGAATAATCTTCATGGGTTTATCACCATATATGATAGATAAAATATTGATCTGTAGGATTTATGATAATATACATTATAATGTATATGGGCTTAAAATACTCAGGGATTTTTTTTTCCTTTCTTCAAGGTAAATTATACAACATCTTGTTGGATTAGATTAGAGATCAGCAAACTTACTTTTAAAGGGCCACAAGGTATATATTGTAGGTCAGGTATGGCTGTGTTCTGATAAAATTTTATTTACAATTAAGGCCCCTGCCTCATGTTACAGGTTTGCTAACCTCTAATTTGGATCAGTAATTTTCAAGCTTGACACGCAGCTCCTTCTGCAAAAGAAAACTGACACAGCAGTCCAGTCCATAAAAAGGATCAAAGAGCTGCTGAGGCCAAAAAGCAAGTGAGGAATCCAAGCGCCCACCCTCACCCCTGCTGGCCCCTGAGGCCCACAGAAGCCACATCTAACTAAGCACAATTTGAAAAGCACTGTTCATCCTACCAATGGAAACCCAAGCTCTCGGTAAAGGGATTGGATACCATCTTTAGGAAGATTCCTAAAGTTGAGAACAAAGGTTTGTTAAATGAAAAAACTGTCCATACGCCTCCTCCCCGGTGTGGCTGACCTAGTAGTTTTAGGGTAGGGAACCAAGAATTGATGCTTCTAACAAGTTACCAGCTGATACCAATATTGGTCCACAGACCACATTTTGAAAGCCAGTGCTGTACTACTTAGAGGAAGGTTTTGTTTAACTCATTTCCTGAGCACCTAGTAACAGCAAGATACGGCAAGAAAGCAAAAGACAAGGTCTAGCAGGGAAGATGAAACAAACAGCTGTACTAGAAGGTGGAATAAGACATTGCCACAGAGCGGGGACAGAATGAAAGGAGAAAGTACACGTCGGGTTTGAGGAATCAAGAAGGGGTAGCATTCAACATGGGACTTAATGAAGTGGTGGGGTTTCAACAATCCAGACAGAGGAAAGGCTGGGAGGAGAACACAAAATCACAGCAGCAAACCACCCAACTTAGAACACAGGGTACAATAGTAGAGAGAAGCCTACCGGAGGGCACCCCACAATTTCAGGACAAGGTCACAAAAAGATCACCCTCTGAAATAAAAGACAGTAAATGTAACATTTAATTCACTAGGGTAATCATGAGAAAGTGATTTTGCTTATGAGAGCACATATAAATGTGTTACTGATGGACGCTAACTTCAGAACAAAGCTCAGTATATCCCAGAATATATCCCAAAACCTCAGAAATTTAAGTGACAGGGCAACCACAGCCAGACACAGAGCCGTGGTCTTCACAGTGAAGTGCAAAGGGAATGAAATTAGCCTGCTGTGCGGTTGAGGAGACAAGCACTAGACAGCTCATAGGGACAAAAGGTATGAATTGGCATTCCATGTCTTACCCGGCACTGCGATTACAGGAAATGAAGAAACCCATTGGATGAGGGAAACACTACTAATGCCCTGTGCACCTGTTGTATGCTGCGGAGCTGCAGTTTGCTGGTAGCTGTGGTCACGGGGAGGGTATGTGTGAATTAGCAGGGATGAGGCAGGGCTTGGTATTCTCTGTTAAGCACAAGTAGTGAACTGTAACACCCACTGGAAGGACAGAAAGTTACATATCTAAACGTAAGTATCATCTCCCAGCTAGCTCACAAAAGAATGAATCTGGACTTCCCTGGCACAGTGACTGATGGCTAATAATTTCAAATGGCTAGCTCATGTTGTCACCTTCTAGCATCGGCTTTCACTGTAAAAAACACATTAACTGGCTTTTATAGTTAAATTTTATCTAAATCCCTCGACTTTGTTTCTTAGTCCATAAGGGAGCTGAGTTTATCGGACATCCAAGAGTCAAATGAAGAAATTCTGTCTCTGCAACTCTTTCTCCCTTCCACACAGAGAAAATAGGAAAGATGCTCGTTTCCATGTGTGAAGTCATGGGCACCACGCATGGACTCAACGGGCCCCATGTGAGAAGTCATGGGCACCACGCATGGACTCAAAGGGCTATTTGGTATGGTCCCCATGGACATGGAGCTGAACACTCATAGTAAAATGACAAAATGTGGGCTGGGGATATAGCTAAGTGGAATAAGCGCCTGCCTAGCAAGCACAAGGTCCTGAGTTCAATGCCCAGTACTACCAAAAAAAAAAAAAAAAAAATGACAAAATGTAGGATGGAATTTATCAGATGCCAACTGACAGGTGAATATTTAGTGCTGTACAATTTAAGAGGAATCTACATTTCCAGCAGTGGCCAGGAAATGCTTCAAAGGTGGAGATCACTGATAGAGAAGAAGACCACAGAGTCACAGTGCAGTGAGCAAATTAACAACCCTCCAGCATTATTAATACATATAGAAAAATGACAGCAAGGATGCTAGTATTCTAAAATTAAAACATAACTCAATATTAATTAATTAATTACTTAGAGTCAGGGTCCTTCTATGTAGCTCAGGCTGGCCTCAAACTTGCAGTGAGCTTCCTTCCTCAGCCTCCTGCATACTGGGATTAAAGGAGTGTACCACCATGCCCGGCACAACTAGACATTAAAACTGGAAAAACATATTACTACAGCTTATTGGCGGAAAGTTACAGAAACCATCGTCATACCCTTGCCAAGCAAGGAAACTGGGTAATTTGTCCCAATCCTTCCATGAGAAAAAAAACTGGAATGTATGCTGGAAGCTCCAATATAGATGTGAAGGGGTCAGTGGAACCCAGGGGCACTCATCCTAACACATGCTATATGACTGAGGCAATTGGATAGCACTTATGTCAAATCATTATACTATTTAAGTAACTCCTGAAGAATTGGGAAGGTTCCAGACTATTGGAAAAGAAAACAAATAAAGTACAGATCTTCAAAACATCTACAAACAAGAATCTCTAATATAATTAATATATTATATATTATAATGTATATTAATATAATAATGTAAAATATATTGCTATACAATATATAATAATATAAAATCTTTAAGTTGTGCAGGACATTTGGCCAAAAATCTTTGCAAATTCCGTAATAGTGGTTCCTAAATTCCTAATAGTGGTTGAACTCCCTCCAGAGCTCTCTTAATATTTTATTGCATTCTATTAATAAAAAAATGTATTTCCATCCTTTCTTGCAGTAGTGGAGATTGAATCCAGGTTCCTCACAATAAGCTACATTCCTAGCTCTTTTTAATTTTGGAAATGGTTTTTATAAGTCACTAAGTCACCCAGGCTGGGCTCAATCAAAACCTCTGATCCTTTTGCCTCAGCCTCCCTGAGTCCTGGGATTACAGGCATGTGTCAACACGCCCAGCTTTATTTTCTTACTGCAAGAATTTCACAGAATTAATATAGCGGATGTTTTCTCTTTGCCGAGTTTCCCTGACACCCTCTTTTCTTCCATATTCGGGTTTATCTGGGCGTTTATGCTGCCCTGATTTCCTCTCGTTTCACTGACCTTTTCATCTACCCTCCCACTCTGTCCTGATGCTGCCAATACTGACAGAACAGGAAACCATGAGCTTCTGTGCTGAAGTCCTCTCAGGGTCAGCAAGCAGAAGACAAGCAAGTGAAAGAAATAAGAGGTCTTGCTGTGGTGTTCCCAGGGCCCTACTCACTGTGCAGTCTTGGACACAAGCCCAAGAACTGTATGTAGGGGCTTCCTGTTACACCCTACACTATATGTGACTCCGCTGCTTCTGTTCTAGACATACATTTTCCCACACTCCATCGATCAGTCCCATGAAGCAGTTAAGGAGTGATTGATTCCAAGGCATCTTTCACCTTTCACTGAACACCAGTGATGCGGAAGGCAGCGGTCAAGACAGTGCTAAATGTAAGCCTCAGCCTTCAGAAAAACATCTCATCTGGAAATCTGAGAAGCCACAAATGAAGAGGTTCCCAGAGACAGCAGGAAGATGCCACATGTTCTGATGCAAAGTGGAGGCCAGGTCAGCAACCCAGTGTGGGTGACTGTGTGTTTGGAAGTGTGTGGGGAGAGAGCAGGAAGGAGCCAGAGAAAAGATCAGCTAAAGACGGAGGTTCTTTTCCACCTCAGGGCAAAGAGCACTTCCAAAGAAAGAATGCTGGCTTTCTGGATGGAGAAAAACAAAATGCTCTTCTGCAAGTTTCCTGACCCCAATCTCCCAAATTCCTCCGGCCTCACTTCCTCAACCTAGGATTCATTACATTAACTCCTAATGAGCATCTAGGCACTGGTACCATGCATTATGATACATACATGATCAGAAGCTGGGTCCTGGCCTCAAGGGAGGGAGGGAGCTCAAGTTTTTCTGCAAGAAACCATTTGGTATGCCAAGTGACTAACAAGGAAATGAAGTCCTACCAGATGCACACACAAATGTGCTAACAAGGGAATGGAAGGACTTAATCTTGCCTAGAAAGCAGAAGAAAAATACTCCCTCCCACTGAAGACCAGGACGAACAGATGATTGAGAATCTTTCCAAGTAAGCAATTCCACACTCCATACATTCAGCTATGCATCAGGCCAATCCATAAGCAGGACTCCAAGTGCTAAAAAGTGCTAAAAATAACCTGTTCTTTGTGAAGAACAGGGGAGAGAGCAGCCCAGTGTGACACACCAGGAACTGGCTCAGATGGGTATCATAATACCAATCCCTCAAGTACCAGGTCTTCAGGCTTCGTGAAGTAGGTCTAGGGTTGGCAAATTCCCAACCACCAACCAATTCCAGCCTCCAGTCTGCACCTTTTTAGATGGTCAGCAACATAGATATTTTTGAATGAGAAAGTATGATTGAAACAGGTTTTTAAATCTCAATGGGAAATTTAAAAAGCAATCCAGACACAGCTGAGGAGAAAATTAGCAATCTGAAAATATACCTTTTAAAAAATTTTTTCATAGCCCTATCATTGGTGTACTAATGATCTTTCTAAAAGTAGAAAAAAAATACCAACATATATTTCAAAATGTCTTTTCCACAGGGACAGACAGATCTCACGAGAACACACAGAATTCAGTCATGAACAATAAGAAGCTTCCACTTACTCCACCTAACACAAGATGCTAAGTGCATTACAAACATGTCTCCTTTTCTTCACAGTGCCCAACAGGGTTGGTGCAAATACAGAAAGAAAAAAGGTTTTCACAGGGACTAAATAAGCGCCATGCTCAAGGTCATAAAACTAGTACTGTGTGTATAAAAACCAACATGGACTCTCCAAGTTTGCCACTGTCATAAAGCTACTTGATATATCCAATATAGATCAATAGAATGCTACCCTACTCTAGGTTCCACCCCTGATAAAACCTTGGTAAACCATATATCCTTTTTTGGTAACTCTCTCCTTGACCAAATTTTGAGCCCTCTTCTCAACAAGGCCTCAACCTTGGGCTTCTGCATCTAGTTTTAGCAAGAATCTGCTGAGTCAGTTTAAAGTGAGTCTGTCATCCCTGTGAGTTAATTAAGCCCCTTGTCAGACCCACCACACACACACACACATCCTTGATGTCTAAACCCGTGGCCTCCCTGACACAGAAAGCGTGTTATGCCATTTTGGCAAGAATTTTCCTACCTGTGATGTCCCCTCTTAGCAACCTTACATGCACTGACCCTGTCCCTCTTTTCCTTGAGAGCTTGTCTGGAGATTCTAGCAGGGGAGCAGAGCTACTCGCACACCGCTGACCGAGGAACAACCCTCCTCCACCGGGGGGTGTCATCCTCTTGAGCATGCGGCTTTTGGAAGGACTCATGTGGGGCACTGGAGGAAAGGGACTGCCGCCCAGCCAGCCAGATCAGCCAAATCAACCCTGGCGAGCAACGGGGTGACAGGTGTCACAGCCAGATCGCCCTCACATCCACCTCCTTTCCTTGACTGCACATTCCCAGCTGTCTTCGTTGTATGTGGTTGAGTCGGATCTCTCATCCCTATCACAATGCCTTATTGCAACAATCCTGAGTAAAGTCATCTTTCCATTTCACCAAGTATTAGAATAGATTTTTCTTTAACAATATAAGGTGCTATCAGAAAATACAGTGAATGTTCAAAGAAAAAGTGTATTACAGTAAAGCATCTGCCATTAATCCCCTCACACTCGTCGCCTGTGCTTCACACACTTAGCCCATTGTTCCTGCCACTTTCTGACACAGTTCTAGAAGTCCCCTGTGGTGAGTATCTTTAGGTGAATTACATGACTGCCTCCACGTGCTGAATGGATCCGAAATGTTTACCTTTCATGACCTCGGGGAAGAGCAAGGACTCACACAGTGCTGCATCCAGGGGATAAGATGAACGAGGACACACTGTGGGCGTCATGGGCCCGCCTCGCCACTGGATGGCAGCAGCACTCACTACACGTCGGCATCACGCCTTGTAAAAACTAAAAGAGGACTTGCACAACTGCATCAGAAAGTGGCAAAACCAGTGAGGTAACTGTGCGTGAGGCAAGGGAGAGTACTGTACAAGGGATGCGTGAGTCAGGCGTGGTAGCGCACACCTGTAATTCCGTCACTTGGGAGGCTGAGGCAGGAGGGTCACTGTGAGTGTGAGGCCAGCCTGGAACTCACATAGTGAGCTCAAGATCAGGTTGCACTACAAACTGGCCAGTGAGACTCTGCCTCAAAACAAACAAACAAAATTTTTTTAAAAAGAGGGATTTATGACAATGTGTGTTTTAAGAAAATTTAAACATTTGCTTTATATTTTGATCACTCCTTGTGCATTTAGTTTTCTGATTTGTGAAGTGAAAAGATGACTGTAACAATTCAAAATGGAAACTGTTAAGTAGTACAAGTAATATAATTAGTACATAACTAAAACAGTCCTTAAGATGATCTCTGTTAATATTTTCTTATAACCAAAACTGTTAAACTGCTATACAAAGAGATTTATTATCACTTTGTGTTGTCCTACAGTTTTATGGTGTCATACAGGTGTAGCATCAGATATTTTCCTTTCATTCCCTTTTAGGAAATAACATCAAATTCCATGCTATTTTTGAATGATTTTCACTAACACACATACGCGCGCGTGCACGCACGCACAAACACACACACACACACACACACACACACACACGCAAAGATGGACCCTAATAATACAAGGTACGAAAGGGATTACGACCTGCTTTAAAGTTCTAAAACTTCCACATGTACATACAAGAAGAGATGAAAATATTACGCTATATAATGGAAAGCGCCCTGGAGATTACACCCGGCTAAAGAGATCTGAAAGTAACAGCCCCACTGAGGGATAACTTAATGCCCCCTGACTCAGAACAGCCAATTGGCGAGACAGACTCTAACGAGCACACGCACACACGTAAATCTACCCCATATTCACCTACCAGTTTCTCCAGCTGTTCTGCCCTTCCCGTGGGGCTTATACAGAATGTAAGAGCACCCTTTCACGTGGAAATGGTCATTAATTTCTCTAAACCATCTGCAAACAACAAGAGAGATTTGCTCACAGCAAGAGCTCTATAACAATGAAGGCCGTTACTCCCACTCTACAGAAATGCAGGCATAGACTAGTTCGGTGCACCTATGAGAGGTTGAGGCCCAGCATGGACACACACAGGGTACTACCACCCTCCTACAGCTGCACTACAAATAAGGCATCGCTGCCTACTCAAGCTCAGTGGTGGCTTCATACCTCATGAGGGTCGTATTTCCAGTGAAAGGGCCGAATCTAATATCTTCAAATGGGGGTTGAAAGCCCAGAATATGTAACGCCTCTTCTTGGGTAATAGGTGGAAGGCTACAAAAGAAATACTGCCTTTCGTTTTACAGTTCCAATCACATGCAAAACTGTCTCAGTGTTAATAAATCCATTTGACTGGCAAACAATTGCAGTAATATTTTTCATTTTTATTTTAATGAAAAAAAATACATGCATCTATTTTAAGCTACCAGGCTTACAACACAATGCAGAAGTTTTCATTTGTGAAAAATGTGTTCTCAATGTCTTCCGTCATAAAAAAGGCAACATTAAACTACTTTCAAATTTGGAGTTTAGGGCTATTAGCAAATTGACATACTCACCTTCCAGCTCCCATTGTGCTATATAAGAAATTCCAACAGGAAATTAATGAAGAGATGCCACAAGAAGTCTTGTATTGCGGTCGGCTTATGCAGTACCTGGGAAACAAGATTCTTTTCTTCACTCAAATGAATGTGAAAGATGCATTACAGAAAAGGAACTTATGGTGAGTTGAAGTGTTAATATATTGAAAACTTTGATAATTTAAAGCAATGTAACATCTTTTTTATTTTAAATATTCTTAAATATATTAAACACATAAAACATAACAATAATAAACCATTTATTTCAATAAGGATAGCTAACTACAACTACTAAAGTGATGTTATCCGAACCAATGGAAAAAATTAATGACATCAACTACTAGTTTCCGTCCAAATGCTTAGTTGAGCTGCATGCATGATTATTTGTAATTTCTGAAATAATGGACAAGCAAAGCAAAGCCTTATCTCCACATATTAAGGTTTAAGAAAGATTTTCTAACCCAATCTACATATCACCAACTGTATTCAGCGAAAGCCCTGGGCAAGAAGCCAACAAACAGAACCATCACAGAGGACTTTAAAAGCAAAACACAAACATCCTTCTATGGCACTGAGACCCAGACAGGTTTCCAAATACAGTCATCAGGTTTTATGAGATATCTGGAAGGCTGCAGACCACAGTATTCAACTTTAAGAAACAGGTTAATTTTTAAATAACATTTCCTAACTAATGAAGGTACTGAGTGGCCAAAATTAAAAACAAAAGTCCTACTATCACCAAGCACAATTTTAGTCTTATCTGAAAAATTATTTACAAAAGAATGAAAAACTGTATGAATATATACGCATGTGCATATATATATATATGTGCATTTAATATATATCTATACATATACAAATCAGCAATAACTTGTGAATATAGACTGAACAAGGATCATTAAGACACTGAGACACCAAAACTAACAGTGGCCCACTTATCATACCATAGTCCTTGTTCTGGGTTGAACTGTGCCCCCTAAAATGTCAATGTCCAATTCCTGGGACCTGTGAATGTGACCTTATTTGGAAGTAGAGTCTCTGCAGTTACATTCAAGTTAACACGATGTTACAGTAAAGTAGATGAAAACTTTCACCAACCACATTGTACTATGTTCTATGGGTCTTTGCATTCCAGCCCTGCTCTTAAAATAGGTTTCATGGAAAAGAAGTCCTGGTGAATTCCCCCTCAAAGCATTTCTCCTGTATCTTTCTATTTGTAATCTGATGGCCTCATAATGCTTTATGGCCTTGTAATTTTAAATAGTGAAATAGTTAACTATATTTAATATCATGAGTTAAGTATTTTTCCTTTGACATAAACACTGTATTGTAAAGTAACCAAATAGTTCCTGTTAATAAGTGAAAGCTCTTCCTATTGGAAAGCTAAGTAATAGAAGTAGAAAGAATGATAGAATTTTTAAATATATGCATTTTACAACACAGATCTAAACATGAATTGTCAATGATTTTGGTTGAAACTATTTAACCAAAAGTTGAGGGGAAATGGGTATTACCTGATGGACGGTCTCCCCACTTAACGGGGGCAGAGGAGACACAAACAACTAGTCCATGTGAATTCAGCTGTTACCACCCTAATCCAGAAATCACTTAGAATCCCTAATGTTGGATAATCAGATAGTCTACGGCACTATGAAGTATATGGGATCACCTTAAGAACTGTTTTTGACTAAGCTGTTTAACTGGAATCTAATCAAGTCTTTATATCTGACTTCCAGCTTCCAGGAAATAGTGAGGCTTCATGAATAATTCAAACAACTAAAGGGGAAAAGAAACAAATCCAGAAGGTAAGATATATTCAAGATATTTGTCCAAGCCTTCAGTGTCAGTTTCTACCATTTTGTCAATTAAAACAAATAAAAAGTACATAAAGAAATCAGTCAATCTCCTTGAATTTTTTTTTTTGAAGTAGAATGGGCCACAAGCAAACATATCTGTGGTTTATTTTTGGATCCCACTTTGAACATCCAAGCATAAAGACGTTTTCAGAACAATCTCTCAGAAATGTGAATCTAGCGCTGGAATTATACACCAAGGAAAGTGCTGATTTAGTAGGTAGGACATCAGTTTGTGATGAAGTCATGTTTCAAAGATCCATACTTAGGTAATTTGATATGAAATGTGATAAATGTTAATTATTCACTTGAAAATGCTTCGGCAAAGAAACACTAGGGATGCAACTATATCAAAAATTAATCATTGTTAAATCTAGATAACCACCGTGTGGAACTGCATAGTAGGTGACTAAAATAGCCAGGCAAGTCAGGGAAACACTACTTCAAATGCTGTAGTTCACTGAATATTTATAAATCCTAGAAACCATCTTAAAACTAAAAATAATGATCCTGTATATAACTTATAAACAGCAGGATTATTGCCAAAACATATATTTATTTTTTTTTTGTTTGTTTGTTTGTTTTTTTGTTTTTTTTTTTTTTGCGGTACTGGGGATCGAACTCAGGACCCTGCGCTTGCTAGGTAAGCGCTTATTCAACTGAGCTATATCCCCAGCCCACAAAACATATATTTAAAAAACCTGACAGAGCAACATTACCAGCGTCTGAGGTCTAACACTTTCCGCTGTTTGATATCTTCAAGAGAAGAATGCTGTGGACACTCTCTCTGATGTCTTCCTTTCTTATCTGATGTTTTTTTCCTGGAAACTTGTTTCTTTGCATTGCCTAGGACAGAAAAGAAATAAAATAAGCAAAACACTTCAGATGCAGCAAACTGCCAAAACAAAATTATCTTCCAAAATTAAAAAGTAATTCACATTACCTCAATAAATATTTGCAGGGGCTGGGGATATAGCTCAGTGGAATAAGCGCCTGCCTAGCAAGCGCAGGGTCCTGAGTTCGATCCCCAGTACCATAAAAAAAAAAAAAAAATTTGCAAATATATTGATTACTGTACATGTGTTTTCAAGAATAGCTCCCTACCTTAAAGAGAAAGTAAGAGAGAATAAAAATAATTTTAAGAACTGTAAATGTTATTTTCCATCATCTTCTTATAGTCTATTTCCACAGCTAATCACTTAGCTGGTAAAAGAATCAATCACAAAATCTTCAGCCACATCTATAAACCCAAATTATCAACAGTGAAATATTGAACTAGACCATGTTCTAGAAGATGAATTCTTTTTATAAAGCAATAAAACCACGTTAATGTATTTCTGTTTAAAAAAAAAAAAAGCACTGGATCCAATAATGTAGTGATGTGGTGTTCAAAAATATCCCCAGGCCTCCGGAGAGCACAAAATGGATTTAGAATAATACACACACGTACATTATTAAAATGCAATGCTGGCCCCAGGAGCCAGAATGGAAATCAAGGTCTTCTTTCCATGTGTATGTATGTATGTATGTACACACACACACACATGCACACACACACACCCCTTCCCAGAGACACACAGGACAACAGCCCTGGTTAGCTACTAGAGGAGGGGAGAATTGAGGGCCGGACAAAAAGAAGGCAAAAGCGAGAGTGAGCATTTACCCTGTGCAGTTTTTATTTCTAAACCATGCTAACAGGATATGCAGTCAAAAAGTATATAAATTAAAGTGTTAATAAAGAAGTCCAAGTCTCATTGTGTTAAAATGCTATTAATATTTCAGACAGCTATACTCACAGATTTTAATACCTTTCACATGTACCTATTTAAATGAAATCATCAATCTCATCAAATTAAATGAAGACTACTATTCAATTTTTGAGTTATTCATAAATTATAAAACCTAAATTGTACATGTAAAGCCTAGCGTGTGCCTAGTACACAAACATGACAGGACTCTTATTCAAGGGGCCCTAAGGGCACGAGTGTCTCACCCATAACCAGCTAGAACTCGGGTGGAACCAGCCCTCGCTGAGCAGGGAGTATCTGCACAGAGTTGTAATAACAAAGACAACCATCAGGAAAGAATTTGCCTTTTGATTAGCATTCCTAATCCTTCCCCAAATTTTCTCACAGAACTGAACAACCCCTTGTAAACGGGAGCCACAGCTCATGGTGCCAAAGTTCCCTCCCTGGTCAAATGAATCAGAGTCGGAGGACTCAGAAATGACTTTCCATCATTTCATCATTTCTTGGAATGATTTCACCGCCTACTAATGACTTCCCTCTCTTAGCAGTTTTGCCTGGCCCCTAAAGCCTTGAGGCTAGTGAGTCTCGGGGATGTGTGACCTCGGCAGGCCAGCCTGTCTGCCCTACTCTCCCCCAGGGGCTCCCCGAGCCTGCCCTCTGGGCCTAGTGGTTTACTCCAGTGTTCTCCCTGGGAGAAGTAAGCAAGAAGTTCAAAGTGGGCACACCTCAGAAAATCCCTTACTGCCTCAAACAGATCTCGTCTGACTGGCAAAATTCCCCCCCTGCACCCCCCCCCTTTGAGAGAAGGGAACTGTCTAAGCGGGAGCTGCAATGGGCCTATGAAAAGCCACCCCGAACTCTTCCGTCTCGCTGTCACACCCGCTTCACTCATCTTTGCCTGCTGTTCCTTGTTAGTGCTCATCCCTGTTCTACTCCTCCCCGCTACCAGCAATACAGCCCTGGACGCCAACCCCCAAACCCAGTCATGCCCACGCACGCGTACACGCACGCAGGCGCTGTACTGGCTTTTAAGAGAAAGGAATGAAGACAAACCCAAGAAAATTTACCACCCTTCTCA